>RQTK01000139.1:334954-361511 GCA_003991915.1 Elysia chlorotica
ACAAGGGGTGAAAGGGGTGGGGGGGGGACCTCATAGGAAGGAATAATGACAGTTGGTACAGATCCATTCATTGCTATGCGCCAATGAGCTTTATTTTGACGTTTTAGTGCTATAATTTGGTGAGTGAGTGAGCGAGCTCGGTTTCCTAATGTCAAACTTCACCAACGATGCTACATTATATCACGATTGGGTCCCAATACTAACGTCTGACACTTCAAAGACTATGCGGGGATATCAGTAATCCTGTCTAGCCAGTCACATTATACTGAGACTGATCCAGTCAGTAGGGGACGCAATAGGACAGACAAAAACTGTCCAGTCGTGAGTTTCTTGCAAAGAACGTTCATGATGAGGTAAGTTTGTTGTTTAACGTCCAACGTCAGCACAATATAGGCTATAGTATGGACATATACCAAGACTGCCGTCTACAATTTTACGTACTGACAATCAGAGGCGATGTTGGGATATCTGTCCCCTGTCTAAACAGCTCAGGTCACATTCTTATTTATATTGACACCGACATAACCAGTATGGGACGAATTAAATGAATTTATCACTGAGCAATGGTTTCGAACCACGGGCCTCCAGATTTGGAGACCAACGCTCCACCACTTATTACATGGAGGCACTTCGCGTAATCGTTCAAGTCCCACCTACTCTTCAGTGATTGGATGCCCAGTCTCTGGTAGCTAAACAGTTGTGCCCACCCACACATGATTCTAAGCCTAGAGCAGACATATGTACAGCCCACACTTCCATGGGAAACTTTTTAATTTTATAATTTTCAAGCCATTTTGCCGCCCCTAAATTTAAAGAAGGAATATGACTTGGATATGGATACAGCATAGCAAGGGTTAGATCTAGATCTAGATCTAGTACTCTTCTGCTCGGTGTACTCACAACAAAAGGTCTTGTGCTGCCTACGGTCCTCTATCTGACATTCCTTGCTACAGTAGGTGGCGAACACACACACCTGACACCTCCTGAGGCGCTCGCCAGCCAGCCAGAAACAGTTGAAGCACGCCTTGCCGCTATTGTGCGCCTTTGCTGCAGATCTGGAGGCACCGACACAGGACACAGGAGGTGGGGTAAAAATAAGGGGGCGAGCGCCTCAGGAGGTGTCAGGTGTGTGTGTTCGCCACCTACTGTAGCAAGGAATGTCAGATAGAGGACCGTAGGCAGCACAAGACCTTTTGTTGTGAGTACACCGAGCAGAAGAGTACTAGATCTAGATCTAGATCTAACCCTTGCTATGCTGTATCCATATCCAAGTCATATTCCTTCTTTAAATTTAGGGGCGGCAAAATGGCTTGAAAATTATAAAATTAAAAAGTTTCCCATGGAAGTGTGGGCTGTACATATGTCTGCTCTAGGCTTAGAATCATGTGTGGGTGGGCACAACTGTTTAGCTACCAGAGACTGGGCATCCAATCACTGAAGAGTAGGTGGGACTTGAACGATTACGCGAAGTGCCTCCATGTAATAAGTGGTGGAGCGTTGGTCTCCAAATCTGGAGGCCCGTGGTTCGAAACCATTGCTCAGTGATAAATTCATTTAATTCGTCCCATACTGGTTATGTCGGTGTCAATATAAATAAGAATGTGACCTGAGCTGTTTAGACAGGGGACAGATATCCCAACATCGCCTCTGATTGTCAGTACGTAAAATTGTAGACGGCAGTCTTGGTATATGTCCATACTATAGCCTATATTGTGCTGACGTTGGACGTTAAACAACAAACTTACCTCATCATGAACGTTCTTTGCAAGAAACTCACGACTGGACAGTTTTTGTCTGTCCTATTGCGTCCCCTACTGACTGGATCAGTCTCAGTATAATGTGACTGGCTAGACAGGATTACTGATATCCCCGCATAGTCTTTGAAGTGTCAGACGTTAGTATTGGGACCCAATCGTGATATAATGTAGCATCGTTGGTGAAGTTTGACATTAGGAAACCGAGCTCGCTCACTCACTCACCAAATTATAGCACTAAAACGTCAAAATAAAGCTCATTGGCGCATAGCAATGAATGGATCTGTACCAACTGTCATTATTCCTTCCTATGAGGTCCCCCCCCCACCCCTTTCAAGCTGTAAAACAAACTCACTCACTCACTGACTCACTCACTCCTTCCAGGGCATATGCGGAGATTTAACGAGGCCCGTGTGCTGCTCCCTGGCTACATCTCCAACCTGCTGTTTTACGAGCGCGCTCGACTGACTGCTCTGCTGGTGGACTGCCCGGACCTCTGGCAAGGTGGGCCTTTAAAGCGAATTTTTTTTTTCCGTTTCGTGGTGCCATTTTGATTGCATTGAATTCATTTTGTTTTCTTATTCATTCTTATTAATAATAGACATGATAGAAAATATTTCTGCATAAGGTTCTAGTCTTCAGTCTTTACCGACTCAAACGCTTTTTTGTGTGTTAATAACGATCTTTTCCGCTTCAGGTTGAGATTATGATCCATGTTATTCATAATGAGAGGCTTGCTGTAATTTTTTGCTAATGTATGTATAGTAATTGAGTCCCACTCCACCCACAGAACAAGAACTGCTGCCCCGCAAGGTCGCTCTCCTGGCACAGATCCGCTCGCCTTGCAAAAACACGAACGGGAGCAACTTCGCTTTTCACATTCAGGTGGGAACTTGTACAACTATTAATACTAGTACTACTAATACTAGGAAATATCACACACACACAAGTATAATCGTGATGTATAGTAATTGAGTCCCAACTACATGTATTATTAGGGAAGATTTTGTGTGTGTGTGTGTGTTAATTCAAAGAATGATATTAATTAATAGTAATGGGTTCTTTACTCGGGGACGCATTGGCTCAATCGGTAGAGCGTTGGTGTTCCAATCATGAAGACATTTGTTCGGAATCCTCTGTTCTACTTGTTCTGGAATTTTGCAGAAGTAAGGGACATTCTCAAAACTCCATGTTTTTTAACAATGTCATTCATACGTTTCTCCTTGTTCTCTCTGTACCTTTCGATACTCCCCTTAAAATATTGCTGTTTTTTTATATTATTATTTTTATTATTATTATTATTATTATTATTATTATTATTATTATTATTATTATTATTATTATTATTATTATTATTTCATCATTATCATAATCATCATCATCATCATCATCATCGTCATCATCACCATCATCATCATCATTATCATAATCATCATCATCATCATCATCATCGTCATCATCACCATCATCATCATCATTATCATAATCATCATCATCATCATCATCATCGTCATCATCACCATCATCATCATCTCATTATCATCATCATCATCAATCATCATCAATCATCATCAAGCATCATCATGCATCATCAATCATCATCATCATCATCATCATCGTCATCATCACCATCATCATCATCATTATCATAATCATCATCATCATCATCATCATCATCATCATCATCATCATCATCATCATAACATGTATTATGTTGTGTTGTTCCTAATGCTGTTGCTACCGCTACTGTTGCTGTTGTTGTTTCTATTATTATTATTATTATTATTAAAGCTCTTTTGTTTGTTTTCACCGCCAGGACTACACGCTGAACCAGGCGAGCCTGATGTTCTACGTGCCGCTGGAGCAGCAGTACTACATGCACCCGGAGTTCGGCAAACCCAGCCGGCCTGCCACACCGCTGTGGTCCCAGCTCACGCCCGGCACCATGTTCGTCCTGATCAACTTCTGCTGGTGCCTCTTCCGGAACGGGGTCGGCTTCCGGGTGGACGACTTGCGCCAGATCTACATCCTCCCTGCAAGTGCGCAGCCACAACAGCAGAAAGGAAATGGAGGCCAGGGGGCTGGAACCGAAACCGAAAACGAAACCGAAAGTGCGGGCGGAAGTGACGTGGTTGTCGGGAATGAGTCGGCGTTGGAGATGTGGTCCAACCCGTATTACTTTCGCGCGGACGGCGATTCCTTGAGCCCTGTGGAGGAGGTTGATGAGACGGAGGAAATGGAGATTCTACAAGCGCATATTGGCAGTGTTGGTGCTGCTGGGCTGGGAATGGAGAGACAGCGTGGTGAAGGATCTTTAACCGGGGCTGAAAGAGTTGTAGGGAAGACAATAAGGGCTGGAGATGGTAGGGCTATTGAAAGCGGCTGTGGAAATAGTGGAACATCTTCAGGTGGATCTAAAACACATAGAAAGGACAATCAAGAAAGCGGCCGAAACGCCAAAAAAGCAAATGGTACGTCCGTGGCAAAAGGATGGAAGAGTAAGAACGAGAAAAAAGTGAAAAAGGGAAAGAAGTCACAGTGGTAAATGTTGAAAAATTTCATTGAAGATTTTGTCGTTGTTGTTTTGGTCACTTTTCGTCTTGAAGAACTCTTGATCTCGAGGTAACTATAAAACTGAATGCATTAACACTGGAATAAAAAGAAGTCTTAAAGGTTAAAGCTTTTAAGCAAGTCATACTTTTTATGCGGAAAAAAATTTTAAAACCCTGAAGAAGTCATCTCCAAGGTTTATACCTGAAACCATCGTCTTATGTAAAATATTAAATGTTTTTATTAAATTTTTAAATTTAAAAAAAACTATTATGAACGTTGGTAAGAGAATCGAGTTGATAAGCAGTGACCACTGAAATATTGTGATCTATTTATAACACGCGTTATTTATTGTACTTGTGTCTATTTGTCATACAAGCTTGAGGTACTTATTACATGCATTTACAAAGGGGTGATAGCTGTATTATGTTTTAATATTGTAAAACTTTTAACATACATACTCTCTGTTTTTACTTATGTATAATAATCTATAAAATTCCCAGTCTGATTGATACTTCACAAATAAGTGCAATATTGTAAATATTTATACCTGCAGTTTTTATGTCAACATTTTTTAATTCACTTAACTGTAATTATGTTTACACGTGTTCTATTTTATGAGATTTACCTATGAGAAAAAAATGGCAACAGAAAAATCACAGTTTAAATGGTGCGATTATATTTATAGTTATATTATAGCAATATAAAATGTGTTCATAGTTTTATTATAATAAATTACGAACTGAAACCTCGTTTCCTTTTCGTTTTTGGTTTTTCTTTGTTTCTTTCTAAAGTATTTTAAGCGAAGGTCCGTTGTCCTTTATATTGACAAGACAAAATTTCTGCTTAGCCATAACAAGAAAATATACTAGGCCTAGATGAAATAAATGTAACTCTTTCACACAATAAAGATGAAATTACACAAAGTTCAAGTGTGAACAAATATATTTATTAATGTTAATAGTACATGTACATGCCACAATCTTGGTGGATTCAACAAAAATATATACATAGATTGATGAGATGAAGCTTTGAAAAAAGAAAAAAAAAAGAACATTTTCATATGACTTGAGCAGGCCTATACATGTGTACACAATTTTCATCAGTCCACTTTATTAAGAGGAACAGATATACAGACGCGTGTGATATCATATGAGGGTTTCTCTAAGCATAGGCTGAGTCACTAAAATAATTAAACTTTTGCTGCACTCAATCGATTCTCTGCTTTATAAAATTAAGATGGTGAAACAATATTACTATGTATATACGCTTATGGACGACCGGTGAAAAAATATTACTGAGTAAAAATCTGATTTATTTCTAGACAAAATAAATTGCTTTATTCTTTAATGTAAAGTTGTCCTTTTTTTTCCTATTACTCAACCTATATTTAAGTGAGCATTGTAAGGGCGTAGCTACACCAAACTAGGCCAAGCGTGGGTCGATCGACAGTCACATATGACAAAGTTGTCGATCCTGGTATAACTTGCCCAAGCAACACAGATGCCAGCCGAAGCACGTGATACCAGGATCAAAGGTCACCGATCAGCAGGTAATCGCTCTTCGCACATACACGCGAGCCTAGATTCTGGCTTGACCAGCTATCTAGGTCAAAGTGTGCCCAGCGGTTATGCAATTAGCTAATATTTCAAATATTTCAAAAACTAAGCCTATTTCATATGCCTTTTTTATTGTGACCTTATTTTGCCTGTGTCAGTCCAGGATGCATGTATGAGTTGGTATAGTTGCACACTAACACATACATGAATTAGGTAGGCCTATCATCTAGTCTTTCCTACATCAATTTTTCCTATATTACAATTATGACAAAATGAGGGGAAACAATGCATCAACAATAAAACAGTATTCCTCACAATTTTGAAGAAATTAAAAGTCAATTCTCTGATATTTTGTGTTTCGAAGTCCAAGAAACTAAACAAAAATCATTTTGTATTTAACATCAACATGGCTTCTAAACTTCTCAAAAATTCTTCCTTTCCACACAACTTTCGCAGATCATCATTTATGCAAAAAAGGTGCAATCAACAGAATTTTTTTAATTTCTTTCAAATCTTAATACAGCTTCTGTTTTCCCTTCCTTTCAGCGTGGCTAGTTTTTGTACAAAATCTGACTAAATTTCATCACGCTATAATAAAAAAACACCCATCAATTTTGGTACAGGAGATGTATTTGGTCCTCATTTTAATAACAAGTCTCCACAAGAGAGTGACTGACTTTGTCTCTAACCATCCAACGTCAGCAATATATAGGCCATATCGTGGGCGGGTTTCAAAGGCTAAAGCATGATTCTGTTGCTACACAGAGACAGTGACTTCTGTCTCAGCCTGTCTCATTATACTGACACCAGCCCGACCAGGCGAATGGATTTTTGAATGATCATGGATCAGGGAATCCCTATTGGGAGACCAACGCTCTGTCACTTACGCCAATTTGCATCCATATCTACTGCCAAGCACAACCTGAAAAATTTACCTCTAAATAATTCCCACTTATATCTAAAATGCATCCCAGTTGTGGCCGTGCTCTGATACGAACTTGTGACCGGCTGAGACAGGAGTCATGGTATCCCCGCCCTGTCTCGTGTGTGGCAGCACATAAAACTGTCAGACGTCCATCTTTGGGCCCGTCTACAATATAACCTATATAGTGCTGCTGTTGGACATTAAACCAACCCAACCAACCAACCAACCTCATATGGTCAAAACAAATACAGTGGAAACCTTTTGATTGGAATTGTTTGAGATTGGATCAAGAATTTGAATTAAGAAGATTCAACTTACAGACGGAGACATACCTGAAACACAAAAGTGTCATTAAAATATAGACAGCTGCTTACCTTATTATGAAAATTTTATATATGAAAGTTTTCTAATGTTTCCTTTCCATACCAATCTTCTCCCAACTCAATTCCTTCTAAAATAATGTCTTGGGCAGTAAAAAGCATTTGATCTCTGCTTGACAGATAGTACTTATGTTATTGCTATCTTCGAATTAAGAGAATCAAACCAGAAAGACTTCAAATAAAGAGTCACATTCCAATAGACCAAAATAGATTTTTTAAAAACACTTCAGGGCTAAATCAGACACAAAAAGAAATCATCATTTTTCCATTGACACTTTAGAACATGGTGAATTTTGGTGACAGAGCAAAACAGAAGACATTTTAGTTATGGCTATAAAGTAATACATGTATATGACTTCAAATATGAAGAACCAAAAAAACCCAGCTCCTCTCTCTCTCTCTCTCTCTCTCTCTCTCTCTCTCTCTCTCTCTCTCTCTCTCTCTCTCTCTCTCTTCTTTCCTATCACAGAGTCAGTGGTTCGTTTGATAAAATTTATCACCTTACCTTTTTGTCTCACATTGATAATATAAATAATCCCAAACAACGATTAAGCACAGGTTCTAGTTCAGTAGTTCAGGGTTCTATTTCTCCACTGTTGCATTGATATTCTGTTTGATTTTATAAAAAGTCTTAAGAAATAACCGAGTAATGATTTTATCCATTGCTTTAAATTATAGTGCTTTCTGTTCTGTGTGTACTTCTTCAATCCTTGAACACTTTTTTGGCGGGGTAAAGCTTAGAAGAAATCTTCCACAACAATAAATATCAAGATTTATATTCCCATCGCTCCTAGGCAGAAGTAAAAAAAAAATATCTTGTAAAAGCAAAACTCGTCTTTGTTACTCTCTCTGATGCTGGGTGTGAAGCTGCTCATACTGATGTGATTATTCCAACTAATAATCTCATCCTATTATTGTGTTTGATTGTAGTTGTGATAAATATTACTATCAGATCAAATTTCATTTCTTTCGTATTCGTATTCGTATTAATTAAGATACAAGAGGCATACATGCCCATGTCGCAAATGTTCAAAAAATACAATCATATATGACAACAGTTTACTAACACCTACACTATTATGCTCATCATCTAGTGCCTTTCTGAACAGGTCTATACTTTCAATGTCAATTACATGTATCTTGCTTTGGAGTTCGTTCCAGTTCGAGATTCTTGCTTCAGATTAAAAGTTGAATACAAAAATATATGAATCCATACATAGACAGATACATAGATGAAGAAGATGAGTCCTGAACCCATAATCTAGTTCATGGATAGCATTTTTAGAAAAAAGCATAATAACCAACCAAGCTACATGGAAATGCACCCCTCTAGATCTATGTACGTGTATGTCTCAAGGCTATCATGAATTTCAAACTACAAAAAAAACAACCTTCCATTTAATCACACACTGAATTTAAAATTGAATATAATACCAAACAAAAGATAAAAAGGAAGAATGTAAAACAAGTAAGAAAAACAAAAAGAAAGAGAAAAAAATTGAGTCTTGAACCAAAAGTAAAAAAAAAAAGTTGTCAACCAAAGCAATTCAAAAATAAACATTGAAACATTGAAAACAAAATTCTTAAGGCTGTGATCATGTTCAGTCGAGTCAGGGGTTTCCAGCAGTCGGAGGGAAAGAATGATGGGTTAACGATAATGTTCAACTTTAAGTTCTACTGTTAATTAAAGATGTCAGAAACTTGAATTTGAGAACAAAAAATGTTTATCAATATAAAATGATTGCCTTTTGTTTTAAGGGGGCTAAATTTGTAAAGTCTGTTTCAAAATAAATTGTCTTAATTTCATGCAATTCATACTGTTAAAAAGCTTAGAAATAAAGCATATATATACATATTACTTTATTTACATGAGAAATGAGCAACATGACATTGAGCCTTGGTAGCATTAAAATATTGGCTTATGAGTCCTAATTCTTTGGCTGAAACCAGAAATCGTTGGTGCATTAAGGCATTGCGTGGAGTGTTACTTAGCTTAGTCCCTAAGTGTAGCGGGATGAGTGAGTATAGCAGCGCAGTTTTTTTTTTTCTGGAACATTCCTTTATGACAAAGCCAAGTTCAGGTGGTAAGGCATACAGCAAGGGGGAAAGCCTTATAAATATTTTAGATGTGTGCGTTATTTGTTATGCTAAATCTATCAAGTTATTTTAAGGAGAATACATGCTTAAATTTATTTTTTTTCCATTTTAAAAAGATTTAAAAGATCGCCCTTTTTGCTTGTTACAGCTTATAAACAAATGAGGCGTTAAAACATTACTTGATTTCAAACAAGAACTTGAATAAAAAACAAAACACAAAATTTTAAAAAAAAATTGTTTCAAATAGGTGTGTTGGCTTGTGTTCAAATAGTCAGCCAAAGGGAAGAGTTGCATTGCAATAAATTATATTGTAATTTGCCAGAATGGTTTGGACTTGGAGCAAAAAAAAAAATGTGTACATCAGGATCAAAGTTTGAAGCGGGTGTAAAGTGTCAGTTATAAAAACAAAAACAAAACAAAACTGTAAGACTCACGGTGCGACGCTTTTTATTTGGCAACTTCTTTCTCAAAGGGAGATGATTTGTTCGCTACAAGAAATGTTCACAGAGTGATTGGTATTGCAAAGTATCCACAGTGACTCGACTAGACAATAACATCGTATTTCCCCTTTAACCAAATCCATACAAAACAAAATTCTACAAATTTTCTTCTCAAACCAGAAATTGTTATTATGCAATTTATTTATGAACTAATTCCTCTATTTTCTTGAGAGCATTGTTTCAGGGTAGGATTTTGTAAAAATTTCTCTGCAAACATAAAAAGTATATATAACTATAAAAATGCCTTAGATAAGGGTTAGAAAGGTCCAAATTTTAACTTTCCATTGTATTAATTGCTTCTAAAACTTAACTTTGCGCTGCTCTGTGGACTTTTCTAATTTTTTCAAATAATTTTAAATTTATCAACAATTCAGCCTCACAGACTCCAGAACCGATTAAAACATTTCTTTGCATAATATCTTTAAAAAAAAGAAAATCCAAAAATCGTTTTCCCCTGCAGCTACCAATACATTTATTACATATATGAACATTTGAAGATTAGACTAGTAAAAAATCACTACGTCTCCACCCAAACAAGCTGGTTGGAAAACCCAATCGCTCAAATTAATAAAAGCCGAGGCCTTACCACCTTACCATGAAAAAATCGTCAAACACTGCGGAGCAGAACTCCGGGTGCTGGAAGTCTTCCTTCATGTGCACCAGGTAGGAGGTGAGGGCGTGCAGGAACGTGTCTGCGTAGGCGCGCTCGCCCTCACAGTGGATCAGCGTGGGGAGGATCTGGGCGACGGCCAGGCGGTCCTTCATGCGGGCACACTGCCAGGTGCGGGGGCTGGGGGTGAAAGACAAGATGGGTTGATGTTAAGACAAGATGGGTTGATGTTAAGACAAGATGGGTTGATGTTAAGACAAGATGGAGTGATGTTAAGACAAGATGGGTTGATGTTAAGACAAGATGGGTTGATGTTAAGACAAGATGGGTTGATGTTAAGACAAGATGGGTTGATGTTAAGACAAGATGGGTTGATGTTAAGACAAGATGGGTTGATGTTAAGACAAGATGGAGTGATGTTAAGACAAGATGGGTTGATGTTAAGACAAGATGGGTTGATGTTAAGACAAGATGGGTTGATGTTAAGACAAGATGGGTTGATGTTAAGACAAGATGGGTTGATGTTAAGACAAGATGGGTTGATGTTAAGACAAGATGGGTTGATGTTAAGACAAGATGGATTAATGTTAAGACAAGATGGAGTGATGTTAAGACAAGATGGGTTGATGTTAAGACAAGATGGGTTAAGACAAGATGGGTTGATGTTAAGACAAGATGGAGTGATGTTAAGACAAGATGGGTTGATGTTAAGACAAGATGGAGTGATGTTAAGACAAGATGGAGTGATGTTGGGTTGATTCAATGGTTCTTTTAAAAAACATATAAATTTAAATTTTTTGGGAATCTGCAATGTTCACTTCAGGGAGGTCCAAAAAAGCTTTCCGTGAAATCGCTCATATTCCGTTACAGATAATGAGATATAGTTTAAAATCCATTATTACTCCCAGAGCAATGAATAGAACTGGAGCAAAAGGTATACAGTAACAAACACCCACCTGTAGACAGTAATACACACCCACCTGTAGACAGTAAAAACTGTAATACAGACCCACCTGTAGACAGTAGTACACACCCACCTGTAGACAGTAGTACACACCCACCTGTAGACAGTAACACACACCCACCTGTAGACAGTAATACACACCCACCTGTAGACAGTAGTACATGGCCACCTGTAGACAGTAACACACACCCACCTGTAGACAGTAACACACACCCACCTGTAGACAGTAGTACACACCCACCTGTAGACAGTAGTACAGTAATACAGACCCACCTGTAGACAGTAGTACAGTAACACACACCCACCTGTAGACAGTAGTACAGTAATACACACCCACCTGTAGACAGTAGTACATGGCCACCTGTAGACAGTAATACACACCCACCTGTAGACAGTAGTACAGTAACACACACCCACTTGTAGACAGTAGTACAGTAACACACACCCACCTGTAGACAGTAGTACAGTAACACAGACCCACCTGTAGACAGTAGTACATGGCCACCTGTAGACAGTAATACAGTAATACACACCCACCTGTAGACAGTAGTACACACCCACCTGTAGACAGTAACACACACCCACCTGTAGACAGTAATACAGTAGTACACACCCACCTGTAGACAGTAATACACACCCACCTGTAGACAGTAATACACACCCACCTGTAGACAGTAGTACCCACCTGTAGACAGTAGTACCCACCCACCTGTAGACAGTAACACACACCCACCTGTAGACAGTAAGTACACACCCACCTGTAGACAGTAGTACAGTAACACCCACCCACCTGTAGACAGTAACACAGACCCACCTGTAGACAGTAGTACAGTAACACCCACCCACCTGTAGACAGTAACACACACCCACCTGTAGACAGTAGTACATGGCCACCATGCTGGCCAGTGGGTAGCGACTGATCCACGTTGCGTACATGTCCGGTGGCAGGGGAGGGGGGACAACTGTCTCCCCGGGGAGTCTCCCTACAAAGTATCGGACCTGATCCTCCGTCATGAGAGACACCATGTATGCCAGGAACTTGGTGAAGAAACCTGGGTCCTGGTGGAGAATTGAAAGAGATGCGTCACAGATTTCTTGAAAGAAAATTAACTTCACTAATAGTTAATAATAATAACAATAATAATAATAATAATAATAATAATAATAATAATAATAATAATAATAATAATAATTGTAGAAAGTTGAAAATAAACAGGTGAGTGAGACTCGAGAATGAGCTCATATGACATTATATAATTTTTTTTTTTTTTGTCAATTCTTTTTGTTATAGAAAACTGTGTGCCCAGCATAATGACTTTTTAAAATTTTCTGAGATATCTGGAGTACTTTTTGATATATCATGAAATTGAAAAAAAAAAATCCTATGTGAATATATGAATGGTTATATGATAATAAACATAACCGAGGCCTAAATTTGCAAAACAAAATGATGACATTTATCATATGTTAGAGAGACAACCAGGGTGGATCAGGCACAAGTTGCTTGTAGAAGTTTTAAGTAAGAGCCCTTTAAACATAGAAATGTAATGCTTTATTGAGTTTTCTTCATTTAAAAAAAAAAGAAGGATCATTATCTTTGGTTCTAGAAATTAAAGTTAAATTTTGTCAACATCTTAAAGTGCATTTGATGCTTTTTAACGCAATATAATTAAATTAAGTCAAAACGTCAAAATTCTGATATGATTGTGCTTTATCCTCGTTGCCTTATGTTATTATTCTAAATTCAGTTGCTACTGCTTAAGAGCATTATTATCGTAACACCAAAAACGGATAAGTACAGTGAAAATCAAACAGCCATAGTTAGTTTCAATAAATACATAAAACCGTGTTACCAGTTTGGGCTCCACGAAGTTCTGACTGTCTACGATCTCCCAGGCATTCAAGCCCAGCAACGACATCCTGCATAGCAACACCAGGTCCGAGTTCTCCTGGTAGAGCAAACAGACAAAAATCTGGACATCTTGAGATTACTGCACGTACATGTATTTAATTATTACACAATCTTTGCTAAGGGCTCCAACATAGCTACCAGTACAGAGAATACAGTCTGTAAAATTTCTTTGTAATCACATCATTTCTTCTACATTCACTAGGAAAGCAGTATGGTATATCTCAGGGACATGCCTAATCACATTAGCATTTCAGTGTTTTTGTAAAATGAGTATCGACCTTATGGTAAAATTACAACTTAAATTTGCCAATTAATTTAAATTAACGAAAGAAAAAGACTGATATGTAGCATCTGCACAAATAACATTAAAATAAATCAATAGTTCATTTCTTCATATAATATTAATGTAATTTTTCTTTCTAAAATCAATTGATAGACATCAATATTTAATATTGAAAAAAAAAATTTTCTTTTTTTTTTTTAAAGGAATCAGTGTCTTTGGGGTGAAAGAGTTCAGGTCAGTTTCCCAATTGTAAGAATGAGATCCCTGGTTCGAAACCCACATTAGCGGAAAATATATTTGTCAAATTTCGCTCCCTGCTGGTTGGCCCGGTGTCAGTTAAATGTGACTGGCTGAGACAGGATTTACGATACCTCCTCACTTTATCTGTAAAATAGCACATAAACTTTCAAACCTTACACCGGGCCCCATCCACTATAAACCCAATACAGTGCTGATGTTGGACGTTAAGCAGCCAACAAACAAACTTCATTCACTCCCACGGACCTTTGGGGGTGCGATCGTCTAGGGGATCTTGTAGCCGAAGCGACACAAAAGGTCCCGAGTTCGAATCCTGGCTGTTGCGTTACCTACTGGTTGGGTCGGTGTCAGTATAATGTGACCGGCTGAAACAGGAGTCATGGTATCCCCGCCCTGTCTCTAGTGTGGCAGCACATAAAATTGTCAGACGTCGGTCTTGGGGCCCGTCCAAAATATAGCCTTTATAGTGATGGTGTTGGACGTTAAACCAACCCAACCAACGCAACCCACGGATCTTTGATGTTAGAGCCAACTCACCCGGGGCAGGGTTTCCGTCATGACGCAGTGCTGTAGAGCTTTCATCACCGACTGCAGCACGATGTTCAAGGCGTACGGCTCACACAGCACCATCGACAGGTCCCTTTGTGTAATAAAGAGAGTAAAAGAATTTTAAAACAATAAATCAAAAATATATACTAAAACAAATTTTTGGCATCTTTTGAATCAATTTTGCAATGAGAACCTGTAAAAAAAACCACATTATTTACTTAGATAGATCTACATGTAAAAAATAAATTGCTGGTATATTTTGAATCAATTTTGCAATGAGAACACTCAAACCTTTAAAAAAGTATATGATTTACTTAGATATAGATCTGCATGTATCAGTGAAACAATGAAAAGGAAGCACCTTCCATAGAAATTTTCAAATGCATGCTTAAGTTTTACCTTTTGACGATTGAAATTGAACCGGTGAAAGATGTAAATACCTATAATGATTGCTTGTGGCTTTTGAATGTGATATTGTATTGTGTCAGCATAATATGATTATTCTTCTTTTGTACATGTGGTAATGGAAATTGTTAAGCGCACTGAGCATGATTGTTCATGGAAGTTTAAAGATAATAATAATAATAATGATAACCGTAGAAAGTTGAAAATAAACAGGTGCGTTTGTGACTTAAGAATGAGTCCATACGACATTTTATACCCAGGTAATTTATTTTCTCTTTTGTCAATTCTTTTTGTTATAGAAAACTTTTTGCCCAACATAATGACTTTTTAAAATTTTCTGAGATATCTGGAGTACTTTTTGATATATCATGAAATTGAAAAAAAAAAATCCTATGTGAATATATGAATGGTTATATGATAATAAACATAACCGAGGCCTAAATTTGCAAAACAAAATGATGACATTTATCATATGTTAGAGAGACAACCAGGGTGGATCAGGCACAAGTTGCTTATAGAAGTTTTAAGTAAGAGCCCTTTAAACATAGAAATGTAATGCTTTATTGACTTTTTTTTTAAGCATAAAAAAATATCTTCGGTTCTAGAAATAAAAGTTAAATTTTGTCAACATCTTAAAGTGCATTTGATGCTTTTTAACGCAATATAATTAAATTAAGTAAAAACGTCAAAATTCCTATATGATCCTGCTTTATCCTGGTTGCCTTACATTGTTAGTCTAAATTTGGCTGCTACAGCTTAAGAGCATTATTATCTTAACACCTAAACGGATAACTGCAGTGAAAATCAAACAACCATAGTTAGTTTCAATAAATACATAACACCGTGTTACCAGTTTGGGCTCCACGAAGTTCTGACTGTCTACGATCTCCCAGGCATTCAAGCCCAATAACGACATCCTGCAAAGCAACACCAGGTCGGAGTTCTCCTGGTTGGGCAAACAGAAAAAAATCTGGACATCTTGAGATTACTGCACGTACATGTATAATTATTACACAATCTTTGCTATGGCTCAAACACAGCTACCAATACTGAGAATACAGGCAGTAAAATTTCTTTGTAATCACATCATTTTGTCTTCATTAACTAGGTCTAGGATAGCAGTATTGTATTTCTTAGAGATATGACTTATCAAATTACTATGATTAGCACATCAGTGTTTTTGTAAAATGAGTATCAATCTTATGGTAAAATTACAACTTAAATGTGCCAATTAATTTAAATTAACGAAAGAAAAAGACTGATACCAGCATTTGCACAAATAACATTAGAATAGATCAATAGTTGGTTTTTCCTTTAATTTTCTCAAAACTGAATAAAATGGGGAATGACATTCTGTTCGCTCAGTGACAATAATAATATTCATCAACCTGTAATGTGAGCTCACAACTTTGTACCAGTACCAAAAACTATAGCATTGAGTTTTTTTTTAAGAATTTCATTTCTTCATATAATATTAATGTAACTTTTGTTTCTAAAATCAATTGATAGACTATAATATTAAATATTGAAAAAAAAATTTATTTTTCATTTTTAAAGGAATCAGTGTCTTTATTTTCTCACTATGTATGAAAGTGTTAGGGTCAGTCTCCCAATTGTTAGATCCCTGGTTCGAAACCCACATTAGTCCAAAATATATTTGTCCAATTTTGCTCCCTGCTGGTTGGGTCTGTGTCAGTAAAATGTGACTGGCTGAGACAGGATTTATAATACATCCTCACTGTATCTCTGAAGCAGCACATAAAACTGTCGTACCTTACACCAGGTCCCATCCACTATAAACCCAATATAGTGCTGATGTTGGACGTTAAGCAGCCAACAGCGTACAAACTTCTTTCACTCCCACGGTCATTTGGGGGCGCGGTGGTCTAGGGGTAGAACATCGGCTTCCGACACAAAAGGTCCCGAGTTCGAATCCTGGCTGTTGCGTTACCTACTGGTTGGGTCGGTGTCAGTATAATGTGACCGGCTGAAACAGGAGTCATGGTATCCCCGCCCTGTCTCTAGTGTGGCAGCACATAAAATTGTCAGACGTCTGTCTTGGGGCCCGTCCATAATATAGCCTATATAGTGCTGTTGTTGGACGTTAAACCAACTCAACCAACCCAACCAACAGACCTTTGATGTTATTGTTAGAGCCAACTCACCCGGGGCAGGGTTTCCGTCATGACGCAGTGCTGTAGAGCTTTCATCACCGACTGCAGCACGATGTTCAAGGCATACGGCTCGCACAGCACCATCGACAGGTCCCTTTGTGTAATAAAAGAGAGTAAAAGAATTTTAAAACAATAAATCAAAATTATGTAATAAAACAAATTTTGGTATCTTTTGAATCAATTTTGCAATGAGAACACTCAAACCTTTAAAAAAAGCACATGATTACTTAAGATAGATCTACATGTATCAGTGAAACAATGAAAAGGAGCACCTTCCTGAAATTTTCAATCATGCTATGTCTTATTATTATTATTATTATTATTATTATTATTATTATTATTATTATTATTACTAAGTGAGTCACTGCACCCACCCTAAAACCGACTCATGGCCTCTCTTGAGCGTGTCGAGGAATCCCTGCAGTTCCCTCGCTCGCTTGGCGTTGACCGTTTTCTCCCGCACGCAGGCATCCACGCACCAGGTAAACTTATGGCAAGCATCGCTGGAGCAGATGGCGTTGTACTCCAGGTCATGCAGCGCCATCAGGAGCTCCACTCTAGGCAACAACGAGGAGTCATTGAGAGATGCAGAGTAAAATTACATATTAAAATCAAGAGAAATATAAAAATATAAATTATTGCCACAATGCTAAAAATAGTGGTCTATCTCGAAATTAGTAGGTTCTTTAATGAGGGTGTTTTGAGGGATGCAGAATTTAATTACAAATTGGAATAAAAAGAAATACAATAAATTATCGCCACAATGCTAAAATAATGGTCCATCTCAAAGACGTGTAACTCACCGCAGAGTGCAGTAATGCGTATACCTGCTGCGTAAAAACAGCGTCCTCAGGAACTGTAGCACCATGATATGCGTAATAATAATTATACCTGACTTGTAACTCACCGCAGAGTGCAGTAATACGTATCCCTGCTGCGTAAAAACAGAGTTAAACAAAACAAAATTGCAATGCCCCTGATATTCAGGGCTTTGAGGTGATTCATCCTGAAACGTAACATAGCACACCCGTAATAATTATATATACCAGACTTGTGTCTTGTAACTCACCGCAGGGTGCAGTAATACGTATCCCTGCTGCGTAAAAACAGAGTTAAACAAAACAAAATTGAAATGCCGCTGATATAGAGCTTTGAGGTGATTCATCCTGAAACGTAACATGGCACACCCGTAATAATTATATATACCAGGCGTGTAACTCACCGCAGAGTGCAGTAATTGCGTAAAAACAGCGTCCTCAGGAACTGTAGCACCATGATATGCGTAATAATAATTATACGAGACTTGTGTCTTGTAACTCACCGCAGAGTGCAGTAATGCGTATCCCTGCTGCGTAAGAACAGCGTTCTCAGGAACTGCAGCACCATGACATGCGTAATAATTAAATACCAGACTTGTGTCTTGTAACTCACCGCAGAGTGCAGTAATGGGTATCCCTGCTGCGTAAAAACAGCGTCCTCAGGAACTGCAGCACCATGATATGCGTTATAATTATACGAGACTTGTAACTCACCGCAGAGTGCAGTAATGGGTATCCCTGCTGCGTAAAAACAGGGTCCTCAGGAACTGCAGCACCATGTCGTAGAGCGCCACGCTGGAGCCGACCATCTCGAGCAGGCGCTTGAGCAGGGGGCGCTGCCGTCTCTGCCGGGGGCTGAGGGAGAAGAAGGTGAGGCCCAGGTTGTCGTGCCTCCACAGGGACCGCTCCTTCTCCGCCAGGTACTGCGCCAGCAGCGGCTGGACCTCCTCGCCAAACAGGCCCTGGTTGTTCTCCCAGATCTGGCGCTTCACCTCCGTGGCCAGCTCTTGGTACAGCTCCTGATAAAATAAACACGGGAGGTGGGGGGCAGGTGTCACATTTTTTTTTTTAATGGCATTGATTGATGCATATTTTTTTGAATGGCATTGATGCATATTTTGCAGGTTAAATATCTTCTTTTCCCTACTCTCAGATTGTCAATTAAGCCATAGACGACTTTGACCTACGCAAGTATTCCTTCACAAAAATGTTTGTATTAAAGACAGGCAGGCTCTTTCTATCTTGGTTCAAAATCTTGTACGTTCCCCTAGGGGTATCCTATACATCTGATCCTGGAGCCTAGCAAGAAAGAATATTACGGAAGCATCACGTTGAAATAAACTTCATAGGCACAGCCTAAAAACTTACTCTATCCAAAGTTTATATTAAACAATGACTGTGACTGTACACACAATTTTTAGAATTTCATGGGGCCTAATATTAGTTGTTGTTATTAGTCCAGTAGTCTCTGAGCTTGCGCTCTTTTGCCTAGGGCCATGAAGAAAAAGGCAGCAATTCTCTGTAGCTGCGCTGTGGTGGAATACAAAGCCGTTCGGAGGCACGATGGACAAAGTGATGTGTGTTCTGCGTTGAGTCTGTTCAGGTGAAAGTTGAGGGGGATTTGTTGCGTTCTGAGCCTAATTAGTAATAAGTAAGAAAGTCATATAAAGACAATTTTTTTTATGATCTAATCAGCATTTTTTTTTGTTATAATAGTACTCTTAGTACCACAGTACAGTTTGTTCACCTTGTCCTCCAGTAACTGCTTGAGGTACTCCTCCTTGACCTTGGGCAGGTGTTTCATGACGGCCATACACACGGGCCGGATGTCCTTGTTCTTGATGGCCGGAAAGCTGCTGTCCAGCAACGTCTCCAGCTTCTGGACGGAGTCCGCGTCATTGATCGCGGCCAGCTCGACACCCTCTGGACAGTGGACAATACAGGACAGTACAGGACAGTCAGGGATATTTATAATTATAAACAATTCAATTAAACGTTGATACGTTTCAAGAATGAACGTAGAATTAATAGAAAAGACTTTACAAGATCATTATATTTCTTTAAAGAAAAGAAAAGGCAAGTCACAATACATCATTTTTTTATAGAAAAAATACTTGTTTTGAATGAAATAAGTTTACTCATAAGAAACATTCCTAGATTAATAAGATTCCAAATGTGGCAACAATGATAATCTAAAGCGACTTGCTCCAGAGTAATACAACTTTAAGAAATAGGAACTAATATTGAAGCCCTTTTGGCACAGAAACAAAAGTTTATTTTGAAAGGAGTCAATGCCATTGATAAATAAAATAGATAGCTGTGTACTTTCCATGGCCAAGCTGCATACACTGCATATATACTACTTACGTAAAATCATTAGTTTCAAGCTGTGCAAGAATAATCTCTAAACAATTTATTTATACCAAAGTGAGCCTGATTTTTTTCATTGGGATGCCAAATATACATACTATGTTCTTAAAATATCATTATATTTGGATGATCAATTAGATTTTAAAATAGTATACTACATGTAATATGTTATATAATGCAAAAGACATCAACTTAATTGAGAAGCGTATGATAACAGTTTTTACTTGGAGCAGCTTTTCTCGAATTGTTTCAAAAATGGACAGGTGTAGTGTCAATCGTTTTACTCCATGGAGGTCGAGAAACGGAAGGGCAATCTTGAGAGTGTCTGCATCAATCCCATTCACATTCTGGAATTCTTGGATGGCGCTGAGAGGGTCTGAGCTGGTTGTCAAGGCAATGTTTAAGTGGTTGCCGGTGGCGATACCAATCTTGTCCAGCCCTGTGTTATTTGACATGATTTTTTTTTGCTGCAAATGGATGGATCATTTTGATAAAAAAAATAATTAAAAATTGGTTTTTTAATTCTTTTGAAGCAAATTATGTTATAATTTGAAACTAGATTCTTAAAAATCAAGTAATATTAATTAGGTTAACTACCCTCTTGCCTATTTACTACTCATATTTTGCAATAAATTAAAAAAGAGTGTTGGAAAGTTGAGGAATCTACACAATGTGTTATAAATTCAGAGTTTTGTTGTGTCTGAGAGGTTGAAAATGCTCCTAATTCTAAACTCTCTACATAGCTATCTAAAGTACTAATATTACATCCCCAGACCAATCTGAAGTCACTGTTATGTTTGTGCATATAAACCCCTTCTTCCCATCCCCTTGTAACTCAAGTCAAATTTGCTTTTCTGGTGTTTTTTGAAGAAAATTTAGAGCTTCTAGTTTATAAATGTCTCCTAGGTCTAAAAAAAAATTTTTCTACAGCAGAGGTGGTACTAGTTTGTTGTTAGTTGGGTTGAGTTTGCCTTTAGATTAGAAGTGAAGGTGACATAGCTCGGCTCAGCCTCTAAGGGAAGTGGGATGTCCTTTCTGAGACCTGTTTAGACTTGTCCAGAGTCTTTTATCTAGAATGTCTAGTAATGGTTTGAGTTTTTGCCATCTTAGACACATTTATGCTTGCGGTTTGAGATAAAACCTTCTGATCTTCAAATTGTTTACTACTTTTCGTCTTCTGCTAACTCTCTCTCAGCTCCTGATCAGCGAACATAGCAACACCCCAGGACTTTGTAACATTATACTGACACCCACCTGACCTGTAAGGAAAAAACATTGGTGTCAGACTCAGAGCCATGCTCGACTTGTACACCGGCCTCCAGTATGGGAAGCCAATGCACTTAGTGACAACCTAGGCACCGCTATATCCCCCTACCTCCTCCGACATAGAATTCTAGACTCACCTTTAAGGGGTCGTAAGTATCGCAGTTAAGTTTCAACTAGTTTTAAGATCTATTGTGAATAATAAACTGTCTTAAAAACGAGTTGTAATGATACATGCTAAGTGCTGCCACACACGAGACAGGACGGGGATACCATGACTCCCGTCTCAGCTGGTCACATTAAACTGACATTGATCCAACCAGTAGGGGGGCATATTGCCAGGGCTCGAACCACTGACCTCCTGCGTTGGAAGCCTATATAATATGCTCTACGTCAGGGCCACAGCGCCCCCCTCAGTTAATGAACTACTCTAGTGGGTAAATTATATACTAAATATAGATCTAAATCTTATCTAAATCTGCAAGATCTATTCATACTTTGAGCTTAGCTTTTACTTGATTGTTGAATTTTGTCTTGGTATAAAGTATGTATATCTAGATCTAGAATCTATATAAGATCTAGATCTACAATCTTATAAGTAAACTAGTTGTTTTTATTTATAAAATTCAAGTTTCAGTTGGGCGCAGCCATGTCTGTTGTTTGAGTTTTTGCAAAATTGAGAACGACGAGCTTTTTCAGGTCACAAAACAAACTAATCTTCAAATTTTGTTCTTCATTTTATCCTTTTTGGCTTCCAAATTTACATTGATATCTGAATAGGCTCTACTTATACGCTTGGTTAAATTTTATTCGATCTTGTTTGTAGTTGTTTTTTTTTTTGTTCAACATTATAAAGTGGGGGAAAATTCATGTTTTTAGCGCCGTGAGCACAGTCTAGTCCAATGTTCTGTATGATACAACTTTACATTTTGAATCAAATTAGAACTTAACACTTATAGTGGTATAGCTGCGGACGATCTTGCGCTTTATTGAACCCTTTCGAAAACCCTAGATATAACTTTTTTTTTTTACTTAAAAAGTAATATACTACATTTGATTGATTGTTCTGTAGCTGAACTCCGTATACTCGTACAGTCGTAGTTTTATGAAACCTCTTTCGGTTTCCGGAAATTTATCGGTGTTCCGGAAAAGTACGTTTTCATACGAATGGTTCCGATCTAGCCTCGGTGGAATTTACGAGCCTTCGGAAGTCCCAAGGCCTTTGGATGACGTCAGCCATAACACATCAAGGTTGGTGGAGGAGGGAAATTCCTAACATAACACACTCTCCAAATTACTACACATTACCCACTTCAGCCATATTGACGCATCCTCCGACACATCACACAGCCTGCGTTATTTTGGAAAACAGCCTTCTCAGGACCTTTGGAGTAATACAAGAAGCATCGAAAAGTTCAATTTGTGCCTTTCGTTTCGAGGTGAGTTTTTAAAAAATGTGCACATTTGTACCGCTGGTATCCTAGATCTAATCTAGATCTAGATCTATGTAACTTGGGGTTTTAAATTTCGTGTTGGTCCCGTCGGATGTTTCGGCTCTATCATTGATGTACTCGTCCAATGCAGATATATTTGATCAGACAGTGGCACCGTTACGGTTACCTGTCTTTTATAACGCTTTCACTGCCTTATATTATAATCTACACATGAACTATATTATTATAGACTTATAAAATGTTATTGTTGAGTATCTATTGTATCAGATCTAGATCTATATCTAGACCTATCTAAATTGTTGTTTGTTGATCTAGCATTCAAAAATTGAGAAAATGAGCGGACCTAGGGCTATTTAAGTACAACGTCGCAGAAAGACTCGTTGCAAGAGTTCTAATTCCTTTATTACAAGTTACGATGAGTTGTAAGCTATCGCGACGTTGTGCTCTAACTTATTTATCTAGACCTAGTTGTACCTCTAGATTTAGATTCTAGATCCATCACTGATCACGACTTTGTAAACCATTGAACCCCCCTCACCCTCACACACACACACACACACTCCCTATCATCTAAGCGTTGCCCCCTCCCCCCTTTTTTCTGTCATAAATTTAGATCTAGTCCTAGATTCTAGACGATATATTAGGCCTATGTATAAACTATAATTAGTATAGTATTTTTGTAAAATTATCTCTCTCTCTCTCTCTCTCTCTCTCTCTCTCTCTCTCTCTCTCTCTCTCTCTCTCTCTCTCTCTGGTGATTTCTAGAGCCCAATTTCTTTCTCACTGTCACTACCGATACTCTCAAATCCTGACCTCAATGAGGTTTGGGATGAATGATATAAATTCATAACATGGCGATTGTCTTGGCTGATGCAGTCCCTACTGCCTTTATAGTTGTTGGACTGTTTTTCTGTCTCTGTTCGTGGGGTCGAATCCTGGCTGTTGCGTTCCCTACTGGTTGGGTCGGTGTCAGTATAATGTGACCGGCTGAGACAGGAGTCATGGTATCCCCGCCCTGTCTCGTGTGTGGCAGCGCATAAAATTGTCAGACGTCCGTCTTGGGGTCCGTCCACAATATAGCCTATATAGTGCTGCTGTTGGATGTTAAACCAACCCTTATCATATCTACCTATTAGTATTACTATCTCCCTTTGATCTTTATCGGTACCCGAGAACAGGGTTCTATCTGTCTTCTTTATAAATCCATATTTAGGTAGAATCCTTCAACCTAGACCTGTAATTTTCGGGTCACGCTAACTACCTGCCTATCTATTTATTCAGCTATCTAATCTATCTCTCTTTTTTTATCCAGCTATCTAATCTATCTCTCTCTTTTTGTCATATTGATTACAAATACATTAATTTTGATGAATTTATATTGTCACCTTTCAATCATAGGTTACCGCCCCACCCCCTCCAAAAAAAAAAATGCTGTCATTGAGCCAAGCTTCCGGTTACCTGTAAATTAGACTGATTTTTTTTTTCCGTTCCACGTAATGTACTTTAATATCATGTACTTTAATTTTGCGACAATTGATAACATGTATACTAAGGTTTTACGAGATTGTGTAGGGCATCAAACAAAGAGGTATAGAATCTAAATTTGAATCTTTTGCACACGTTTTTAATTCCATTCTTACAACACAATAGCCTTTTTTATTTGTATTTGTAACTGAACGACTTTGTTGGGTTGTTTTTTTTTTGTGTGGTCGATTTCATTGTTAGAACGTGCACGCTTATGCAGACATTTATAATTCAAAATAATTGAACATGATATTTAACTTTTTTTTTTTTAATAATGGATACATCTGCTACAGATCATGGACCCTAAGCAGGACATCGCGGTTGCTTACACGTTGTAGGCCTTTTTTCTTCTTCATATTTTACGACGTGTCGCAAACTTAGCACAGCGTTGTACTTACGACCACAAACGTGATTAGTGCATCAATGTCTGTTAGGTAAAATAAATTTTTTTTTTACTGACATGACTTTTTTTTTTCAAATTTTACTCTCTCTCTCTCTCTCTCTCTCTCTCTCTCTCTCTCCATCTCTCTCTCTCTCTCTCTCTCTCTCTCTCTCTCTCTCTCTCTCCTGCATGCTTATCCCGGATAAATCACATGCACAGAAATTAAAAAAAAAAAAAATTTTATATATCCGTCTTTGCGTTTACGCGGATGATGATCCATACACGTATTCCCCCTTACGCGGACTCTGCTGGCCCGCATTCCTGGCGCGTTGTGACCCTTGATGAAGTGGTTTCCAGGCCCGTGTGGTGGTAGTTGTGGCTGCCGCGCGGCGTTACGGAACGCTTGCTGCTGGCTTTGCGACCCACGTGACGTTAACGCATGACGTATTCCGGCCCGTATGCAGGGCACTAATTTTTTATATATTTTTTGTCATGATGGATCTCCACCACATATTTCTGTTAATAGTGCTAGAAGTGGTTTCCAGACCCGTGTGGTGGTAGTTGTGGCTGCCGCGCGGCGTTACGGAACGCTTGCTGCTGGCTTTGCGACCCACGTGACGTTAACGTATGACGTATTCCAGTCCGTATGCAGTGCACTAATTTTTTTATATTTTTTTTTCATAAACGATCTCCACCACATATTTCTGTTAATAGTGCTGTTAATAGAAATCTATGATCTCCACGCCCACATATTTCTGTTCTATTAATAGAAATTTGTGTGGATCTCTCATTTGCCGCACCAAGTCTAGAATAGAGCTTTGGTTAGGTGCTTGTACTTTGTGGAGATTCCCGTACTTTTTTGTCTTCGTTTCGCTATCGGTCCTTGATCGCGAGGTCTCCAACTTCGCCGCCGGTGTAGCACGCCACCCTGACCAACCCGCCAAAGATACTCTCTGAGTCTGTCTGGCGGCCGCCAGGTCAACTCTGAGTATCGTTAGTCGAAGAGTACGTGTGGCGTGCTACACCGGTTGCAAGCCCTGACCATTAAATTAGCCGGCGAAAACTTATTGCTCTTTACCATAGATCTATAAACAGCACTAGATCTATGCCCTGACCATTAAATTAGCCGGCGAAAACTTATTGCTCTTTACCATAGATCTATAAACAGCACTAGATCTATGCCCTGACCATTTAGCCGGCTAAAACTTATTGCTCTTTACCATAGATCTATAAACAGCACTAGATCTATGCCCTGACCATATAGCCTGCTAAAACTTATTGCTCTTTACCATAGATCTATAAATAGCACTAGATCTATGCTCTTTACTCAGTTGGCCTTCTCGATCTCCCGCAGGCACAACGAGCACATACGTACATACGTACATTTTTGCAGGTCTATCCACATAACATAACTTATAAGCTTATAATACCGGTAACGAATGGTCTATCTTTGGTCTATCCCCATACATTCGATTTCTGTCATGCGTCTATCCTATATACATACCTGTATGTAACTTCCCCAGGGATTGCCCTCCTGTCCATGTCCACAAAAGTTTGCTGTAGAAGGTCGAGTCGTGCCCATCACAAATCGTTCTCCCACCACCCCCTCCCCTTTCAAAATGCACACTGATGTATGCACTTTCGCTTGGGTTATACTTTTATAGATTTGCGTTTTCTCCGTTCCTCACTCCTAGCTCTTGCTACCCCGCCTCATTTTTCTTCTTCCTTTAGATCTTGTTCCTCCCACTGTGTTCTCTCTCTCTCTCTCTCTCTCTCTCTCTCTCTCTCTCTCTCTCTCTCTCTCTCTCTCTCTCTCTCTTTCTCTC
>RQTK01000139.1:366094-392684 GCA_003991915.1 Elysia chlorotica
TATTGAGGAGGTACGTTTTTTTTTTGTTGTTTTTTTAACAAAGATCATTCAGCATGTGATGTGCCTCTATAATAAAGATTAGAGAAACATGTGCAGGGGTAATGAGTGTTGTTTTTCTGAGGCGCCATACTTACAAGATAAATAGAATTTACCACAAAGAGCCTGTAACTTTAATCGCCACGAGCTCTTGTGCTAAACAACTTGTGTGTACGTGTATAGTATGACCAGCTAAGATAGGAACAACCTTACTATCACCGCACTGTCTCCGTGGGGCATCAAGTGAAATACATGTATTTGTCAGACCTTTGACTTGGGACGGTCCACGATATAGACTAGTCTATAGACATTTGTCTCCGTGGGGCATCAAGTGAAATACATGTATTTGTCAGACCTTTGACTTGGGACGGTCCACGATATAGGCTAGTCTATAGACCTTTGTCTCCATGGGGCAGCAAGTGAAATACATGTATTTGTCAGACCTTTGACTTGGGACGGTCCACGATATAGGCTAGTCTATAGACCTATAGTGCTGACGTTGGACCCTTAGCTGCAGACTCAACGCGGTAACGTAAATAGGCGCCGCTCCCTATGCCCTTTTGTATTTTTATGTTTGCCGAAGAAGATGATTTATATAACAATACGAGGCGCTCCCTATGCACTTTTTTGTTTTTGTGTTTGCCGAAGAAAAAGCGAAGACGCAGAGAGAGAGAGAGAGAGAGGAAGACAACTTGGGTAAGCTGTAAAGTAAAATGAGAATTCGGGACCTAGGAAACATAGAACTGGGAGATGCTTCCTCTTTTACAAAGAGAGATCAGCTGATATTCGAACCACGGTCCTCCTGCTCGTCCGTCAAGAGAACTATCGACTGAGCTTCTGGCGGCCTTCTAATTCTAGTGGAATGTACCCCCGGGCCCCCCATTGTCATGTCCAGGTCTAATGTACCAGGTTAGCGCATGTTGCGTCGATCACCAGCGCGGATCCACCAGTCCATGTCCATGGGTAGATCTTTCAATGGTTAAAACAACAACAACAAAATGCAAATGTTTGCCTTGCGTCAGTTCGATCCACCCCAAACTTTTCCAGGGATGCCGATTTTTGTTAAATTTTCCGATTTTTGGTTGTTGTTCTTTTTTAATTGTAATGTCAGTTAGCTCTCTAAGGGTTATTAAAGTTTTTGTGTGTTTTTGTTGTCCTCCTATGTTAGTTGCGTTGCGTTACGGGAAATGAGGGTGTAATAGAATTAGAAAGTGTTAGAGCGCTGGTCTTCCAATCAGGAGATCCCTGGTTCAAACTTCAAAGGAGGGCGTCGTGGCCCTGGGGTAGAACATCGGCTTCCGACGCAAAAGGTCCGAATTCGAGCCCTGGCGATTTCGCTCCCTACTGGTTGGGTCGGTGTCAGTTTAATGTGACCGGCTGAGACAGGAGTCATGGTATCCCCGCCCTGTCTCGTGTGTGGCAGCACATAAAATTGTCAGACGTCAGTCTTGGGGCCCGTCCACAATATAGCCTATATAGTGCTGATGTTGGACGTTAAATCAACTCAACAACATCTCAACAACCCCGGTTCGAAAACCATGGTTGGTCAACATTAAGTTTCTTCTATTTTATCCGCTACTGCTTGGGTCGGTGTCAGTGTAAAGTGATCGGCTGAGACAGGAGTCCAGGCGTTATCGTACTTACATTAATATAGAGATGAATTTTGTTACATGTGTTAGTTCTCACCTTTCCCACGGCCCTTTCATTTTTGTTATATTTTGTTTTGTTATTGCTGTCGTTTGGAATGTTTGTTTTTACTCATCAGCCATTAACATTATTGAGAATTTATCACATGGTTTGGAATGTAATCAGCTTGAAAAAAAAATGAAACAAGATTCGCACGGTGTAACGATGGGGGTAAAAATGTCCTAATACATTAATTTTCCATTTTCGTCGCCCTAGATCTACACCTGTTTTGGGGGGGCGCGGTGGCCCAGGGGTAGAACATCGGCTTCCGACGCAAAAGGTCCCGAGTTCGAATCCTAGCAATTAAGATCCCTACTGGTTGGGTAGGTGTCAGTATAATGTGAACAACTGAGACAGGAGTCATGGTATCCCAACCCTGTCTCGTGTGTGGCAGCACATAAAATTGTCAGACGTCCGTCTTGGGACCCGTCCACAATATAGTCTATATAGTGCTGCTGTTGGACGTTAAACCAACCCAACACCTGTTTGCTCTGTTCCACTAATAGGCCTTTACGTACATGTTCATGTACTTGTTTGGCCTCCCTAAACCCTAAAGATTAATTTGTTTCACTTGTAAATGATGAAATAATGTTTGTGTTGAAACGGCTACATTCCTTAGTTAAGTGAATGAACATTTCTCTCTATCTCTCTATCTCTCCCTCTCTCGTCATCATGATTACAATACTACCTCTTCTCTTTGAAACCCGTATGACGATGACAAATTCCATTAATTTTTTTAACGACCATTGCTTTCACTAAGCAAAGGGGCCAATAAAAAAATTTAAACAATGATTTATTACACATCCTGAGTGGAATGGGCGAAAACAAACTGTAAACAAAAAAAAATATTTATTAGGAATGTCAAACGCGAACTGTTAGACTGTTAGACCGTTAGTAGAAACTTTATGAGGGCACAGTGTGTCTTAAAAATGTGAAGTGTATATATATGCACGTGTGTATGTGTGTGAGGGGGGTATGGAATGTTTATTTTCTATTTTTGATGACTTATCAAGGTTGACAAACATAATAAATTGTATCGCAATTGGGCGCATTGTCCTATATAAAAGAAAAAAAAAGGAATACGTCGTAGGTTTTTAGTAGTGGTAAGTGAACAGAAAGACCTTGGTCATGATGATAAGTTGAATGTCCAAATTGTTTTTGTGCGGACATTTTTCTACTTCTTCTTCTTCTTCTTCTTCTTCTTCTTCTTCTTCTTCTTCTTCTTCTTCTTCTTCTTCTTCTTCTTCTTCTTCTTCTTCTTCTTCTTCTTCTTCTTCTTCTTCTTCTTCTTCTTCTTCTTCTTCTTCTTCTTCCTTCTTCCTCTTCTTCTTCTTCGTCATCATCATCTCCCTCTTCTTTTTCTTTTTTGTTTTCTTTTTCTTCTTTTTCTTCTTCTATTAATAACTCCTTCTTCTTCTCCTTCACCTGACAACTTCCATTTTTGTTTTGTTTTTGTTTGTTTTTTGCCTTGCGAAATTCCAGCAGCGGTGCCAGTGTTTGCTCGGTCACAGTGCCAAAACCGAGACCCGACTGTTCCAGGATCCGAATCGGAATGTGCGAGTCAATAACGGTTACGTCCCCTGTCTATGCGGGAGGTAGCGCATATATATAATATATAATTATGCTAATATAGGTACATACCATAGATCTATAAATAGCTATATATCTATGGTACATACATAGTGTTTTCTATCACACGCTTTGCGATCCACAGCACCAAGATGGGTGACTTAATCACGTCCATCAGGCTTGGATTTTTGTGATCGCTCATTGGCTCCGTTAGTATAGAGCAGAACTCTGATTGGACGCCGGTTAAGATACTCTTTACTCCAACCGTCTTCGTTGTGTCTTTTGGTCCTGTGATCGCAGTGCCTCTGTTCTGTGGGCTACAGACGGGGGCTAGCCAGGGTAGAGCTTCCAATGGTATGCGTGTGGTTCGATTACCTACCTTTCCGACGCCAGGAGCAAGGGCTCTCACTGGCTCTGCCTCCCTACTGGTTGGGTCGGTGTCAGTATAATGTGACCGGCTGAGACAGGAGTCATGGTATCCCCGCCCTGTCTCGTGTGTGGCAGCACATAAAATTGTCAGACGTCTGTCTTGGGATCCGTCCACAATATAGCCTATATAGTGCTGCTGTTGGACGTTAAACCAACCCAACCCAACCAGCCAACCAACCAGTCTCATAGTCATTAAAGTCAGCGTGAAAATCACGGTCTGTATCCATTGTAGCTTCCAAGATCATAACAAAGTGAAACGAGAAAATTTGTCTCTCGCATGGAAACAATAAACAGGAAACTTGCCAGAATTTTGGCAATATTACGTCAATGAAATATCAAAAGGATTTCAAATAGCGGACAAATTCGTCCTCGTCGCAGTGCAAAGGTAACGGACGAATTCGTCCTCATTGCAGTCAAGTGTTTAAGGGTAGGTGAGGAACAAGAACAGCTTTACGAAAAAAAGAAACAACAGAAAATCCATTCAGGCTTCGTCAGGCAAATAGTTCTCATTCCGCACCGATTGGCATGACTGCCTCACTGCGCAGCTCAATGCGCAGTGGGGTAATTCCGAAAAACAAGTCTATTTTTAGAAACAATGTCACACGCCGTCCACATGAACTAGGTTTTGTCTTATACTATAATACTATGTATCTAGTTGTGTCGGTTCATTTACACGTAACTATGTTCTCTGGCTTTGACGTCGCATTCTGCCAGTTTTCACACGGGGCCATACGTATAATCTAACGTTCTGCCAGGCAGTCGGGCGTAAACTTACGACGATCGGCGTCTGTTTTTTTTTGTGTCCGTTTTATCTCCAGCTCTGTTGTAGCTGTGGACTTCACGCTCGCTGGAATGTTGGTATGCGCGTTCATAGTGTGTGTGTGTGTGTGTGAGAGAGAGAGAGAGAGAGAGAAGGAGAAGGAGTGGGAGAGGGAGGGAGAGACAGTAAGAGAGAAAGAGAGGGTGGGAGAGAGAGAGAGAGAGAGTAGAGAGAGAGAGAGAGAGAGAGAGAGAGGCGGGCGTGATAATTTACAGGAAACGGCAGACGGGAAATGGAATGTTGTTTTTGAGAGAATGAACGAAAAGAAAAGAAAACAAAAATATTTAGATATCGAAAATGGGTGCGAATGGTTCGGTTCTTGTTTTCCCCTTATCTTTCTATTTTATAATACCTTAAGGCTGAGGGATTTACACCACAAATTAAACGAATAAGAGGGAAATTCTACGACCAGTTTTGGCTTGGCTCATTTATCATGTGATTTATGCGGAAAGGTTGTAATTCATTGTTTGGGTTTACACCGTAAATTAAACGAATAAGGAGGAAATTCTACGACCAGTTTTGGCTTAGCTCAGTGATCATGTGATTTATGCGGAAAGGTTGTAATTCATTTTTTTCCTTGGTTCTGCGCTGATAGTTTTACTTTTTTAGGTCGCACTAAAGTAGAGGAATTATGAAAAGATTTGCCTTGTAATGCCTGGTTAAACTCACGACACAAGCCCCTTTTCGAATACAAAATAATTTCCTCCTTGATTCTGATTTAAAAAAAATTCTTTGTTAAGATTACCACTTGGATAAGTTTGAATGCCTTTATTTTGAATCTTTTTCGTTTTAATATTTTTATACTTTTTTTTTTCTCATAATATATGTAAGTTGTGTTTGTTTTGTTGTTGTTGTTGTGAAATATGTTGTGCCAGAGTAGTGGTGGTGGTAGCGGTGGTGGTAGTAGTAGTAGTAGTAGTAGTAGTAGTAGTAGTAGTAGTAGTAGTAGTAGTAGTAGTAGTAGTAGTAGTAGTAGTAGTAGTAGTAGTAGTAGTAGTAGTAGTAGTAGTAGTAGTAGTAGTAGTAGTAGTAGTAGTAGTAGTAGTAGTAGTTTTTATTACAGAACGTGAACAAACTAGTTTCTCTGTAGGATCCCGAAGTATTCATGTTAGCCAGAATAAAGTAGTAGTAGTAGTAGTAATTGTGCTGGTAGTGGTGATGGTGGGAGTGATAGTAGCAATTTTGTAGGTAGACCATAGTAGCAGAAGAAAGAGTTAAAGTAGAAGGAGTAACCGTAGCAGCAGTTTAAGCAGCAGCACTGATAGCACAAGCTGATCTCACCATACCTGACTTCTAAACGCCTGTGTGCTGGCAATAATACTGCTGTAATAGCACGATAATATTATTATTCGACAACTGAAGGCGGCTCTAAATTACACTAAAAAAACAGACAGACGGACCAGTTTGAACTTGAAATTGCAATTACCCAGGTGTCCCCTTTGTCCGCACAGACTTATAAACCGACGCACGTTACGCCAAATACATTGTACATGTAACCGTATAACGTCATATATAATGCCCGATTTCGAAATGGCGGAATCTGGCGATTGACACTAGAATAACAAGACTTTACCGTGACACTCACATTAACGGTAAGCACACTGGCCCCCACTTGGACGACTTTCACCCCGAGGATTAGATGCGAAGACGTCCAGACGGTCCAGCCCATTGACAAGAAGACCTAGAGAGACCTGTGGGTAGTTACCACTGGTAAACCTTGGAGGCCTTGCGGTATCCGGGCCCATAAAAATATGACGACGTAAAGTAGGGATATCTTGGCCTGCAGCCAGTCACAGCTCTATCCTAGACTCACGGAGTAATGAGATATCTGCAAACTTAATGCTTGAAGGGCGTGATTATGTTATCCAATACCGTATTGTGGCTCGCAAAGCGTGTATTGGAAATACCAGTGCATTAGTCTGCGCTGCGGCGAGAGTTAGACCCCCTGCCTGCCATACCGCCAAACCTTGGGTGGTAGGGCTTGGTATGGCTCTGATTTGCGTTGGAATTTAATCGCTACGTGTTATCAACATTGCTACAATTGCTTTTCAAGTGTTGCCGTGTCTCATATGTTCGTATCTAGGATCGTAACGTTGAAGCGTCGGAAGCCTCGGTGCTTATGTCGATATTAGAACATGATTGTATTGGATATTAACTTTTACCGTCAGACTCTCGATCTCCCACATAGCCTCTTTGTGGACATTGTCTCCAACGATACAATACTTGCAAAGGACGTTATCAATACATGTAATATCATTCTCATGACGTTAGGCCTATCTCGTGACGTTTCCTCTGAATGACGTGGCATTACCTCAGACTCCAATGTTTTGTAGACGGGTCTTTCTGGGTTTCTCCAATCATGTATAAAGATTAGACGCATCACGGTTGAAAGCGGATGTTTTCCAGATCTAAGTGCGCTGGTTTTCATGTTGACTTAGTTTTTAGAACTCAGCCATATGAAAGCCAACCACATTCCTGTGGGAGATATCTGAATTATGATTATAATATCTCAAAAGGCTTCCGGATATATTGCCATTGGCGTGACGGGTGTTTTGGTTATGGTTGTGTCGCAATCCAGGGACCATACAAGGGTTAGAACGTCGGCTTCCGACGCAAAAGGTCCCGAGTTCGAATCCTGGAGGTTGCGTTCCCTACTGGTTGGGTCGGTGTCAGTATAATGTGACTGGCTGAGACAGGAGTCATGGTATCCCCGCCCTGTCTCGTGTGTGGCAGCACTCAAATTGTCAGACGTCCGTCTTGGGGCCCGTCCACAATATAGCCTATATAGTGCTGGACTCAACTCAGTCGCAATTCAGGGACCATACAAGATTCTAATAACCAGACATGGTTTTGGTTGTAAATCAATCAGTTGCACATTCCGTCCTCGGTTACAGCGATAGTGAGGTGGCTCACCGGCAGAGCGTGCAGGCTTTAATTGGGAGATCTTGGGTTCGACCCCAACTTGAACTGTCTTGTTCCCGATATATCGTGGCGGTGCATGTTGTACATAATAACACGTAAAAGAGTAATAATGTGACTGGTTGGAGAACCCAGGAGACGTTAAACCCAATGTGTGTGTGTGTGCGTGTGTGTTTCATATTACTCCAGTCACTTCCCAAAACTTTAATTACTTCGTAAAGTTCCGAATATAATTTTCAGTCTTCCTCTACCGAGACGGGGTTGTATCGAATCTTGAAACTCCTGCTGACCACTCCACGGCACTATCACTGAACCACCTGATGCTCCAAAGTCAAGTTATTGGTGCTGGGAATCCCTGGCTAATGTGTAAATACATACATGTATATATTGTTTTACATGTATCTTAGAAGATGCTCCCCCATTGTGTTAATGTGGAGGCGAGCGTTCTACCACTTAACCAACCTCCTCGTGTTTATTCTATTAGTTTTAAAGGGAATTTGAGGGTTTGATAAATCCAAAAATCCACTCTTGAGATCGTGATCCTCACTCAAAAAAATAATTTTATAGCAAAATTGAAAAAAGAAATTTAAGTTTAATCCATTGGGCTGGTTGTGTAAAGAAAATATAATTACATTTTAACGTGATTTTTTAGCTTTGAAAATATTCCCTCATACATAATACCATATAAATCGAGCTAGTTTAGAGATTCATGATATAGGTGTTTTCCCGTTCCCTGTATGTAGCTTATAATGGAATGTAATTAAGCCATAATACTGGACTTAGGAGTTTTACCGTATGAAACATTATTGTTTGTGTCATTCGAGAGAGATACAACTTTTATCCATCGTCATTCCAGCGAGATTAGAACTTTTGTCGTCATTCTAGCGAGATTAAACTTTTGACTGTCGTCATTCTAGCGAGATTAAAGTTTTGAGCATCGCCATTCCAGAGAGATTAAGGGTCTCTCTGTCTCCCTCTCTCTCTCTCTCTCTCTCTCTCTCTCTCTCTCTCTCTCTCTCTCTCTCTCTCTCTCTCTCTCTATCTCTATCTATCTATCTATCTATATCTCCCTGTCTGTCTCTATCTCTTCCTCTCCCTCTCTCTCTCTCTCCCTCCCTCTCTGTCTGTCTCTCTCTCCCCCCTCTCTCTATCTCTCTCTCTATCTATCTATACCAGATAAGTAAAGCTGAAGTATGTCTTCAAGTCTCTTATATGAGATTGGAGTTGAACGAGAGATGACTAGCCTTTCATAAATTTATAAAAGTAATCTATAATAATACTAATAGCACTTGAAGTAATGCAAAGTAAGTAGAGAACATTGAAAACAAGACAAACAACAAACCCAAAACAAAGAAAGAAAGCTTGCCACATCGGTTGTTTTGGTTTGCGGGAAGTGAGGCTTACATAAAACTAAAATAATTGGGAGCCAGACAGAGAGAGATAGACTCACATGGAAAAAAAAAAAAGAAACAGAAAGGGTCAACTTCTCGTCTGAATTTTAGATTGTTGTTGTTTTTGTTGGGTTGGTTTAATGTCAAACGTCAGCACATGCAGGCAATATTGTGGACGGACCCCAAGACTGTTGTCTGACAATTTTATGTGCCGCCACACACGAGACAAAGAGGGGATACCATGACTCTTGACAGGCAGAAAAAACGAAGAGCCATGCAATCAAAAGGAGAGAGAGAGAGAGAGAGAGAGAGAGAGAGAGAGAAAAAATCAGAAAAGGGAAGAAATTAAGACATAGCGATTAATTGAGGAAAAATTTGTATTAAAAAAATAATTAAACAGGGCGGTATCAACTTGAAAGGGAAAAGGGGGAGTACAGAAAGAACAGAACATACTTTTAAAATAATTCTTTATAGCTTTCTTTCATGTTCTTTTTTTTCCTACAGTTATTTTAAAGAAGCTGTAATTACAGACAATAAGAAATAATATATATATGTTTTTAGTGCATGACCTACATTGCGGGATTACTTCACATAGCCCGAATTCCTCCGCCAAGTTTTGAGATTAACACGATAAATTTCCTAGCCAGCCTCGAGACTTAGAGTTTTAGACACACACACACACACACACTACACACACACAGACACACACACAATGTGCTTCACACTTACCTTTGTGTCTTACTCTTTGTATATAACTTTTTGGTGAATTAGCGAGGTGAATTGGAGATAGGCATTGAAGGTATGAAAAACATCCAAGTAGACAAACTCTCCCCGCTCTCTTTCACTCTCGTTTTATCTCTCTCTCACTCTCCCCCCCCCTCTCTCTCTCTCTCTCTCTCTCTCTCTCTCTCTCTCTCTCTCTCCTCTTTCAAGTTCACACCTGCGCCAACATGAACCACAAGATAATAATTTTAACGCACTTTCTTTCTGGTATGTGGAATTAACGTCACACGCTTTTTTCCTATTCTACTTAAACTGACAATTATTATAATTATTTTTTTTTATTTATTATGTGCTAATCGACAAACGGACCTCAGAGACGTACCGTGTTCGCACACATTCTCCAAGTTTTTTCTTTGTTTCTTGTTGTTGGTTTGTTGTTTTTTGTTTTTGTTTTTGTTTTGTTTTTTAACTTATCTGGCTATGGGCAAATCATACTTTTCCGCCTATGTCGTTGTCACCTCATAAAAATTCTTTAGCCCGTATACCGCCTCGAGTCGTTCTGTTCTCAGGCATTCATTGGAATATGTTTCGCCCCATAGATGTGTTTGTTGTTTGTATTGGCGGTGTCAAATTCCTCACAGGCATCCTAATGGAACCAGTGGGATTCTCTCTATCTCTGTTTGCCTGTTTCTCTCTATCTATCTATCTCTCTCTGTCTCTCTTTCTCTCTCTCTTTGTCTGTCTCTCTCTCTTTCTCTCTCTGTCTCTCTCTCTCTCTCTCTCTCTCTCTCACTCTCTTTCTCTCTCACCATCTCTCTCTGTCTATCCATCTATCTATCTATCTGTCTCTATCTAATATTTTTTGTTTTGTTCTTTTTGTTGTTGCTTTTTGGGTTCTTGTTTTTTTATCGTTGCTTTTTATTCTGCGGGGAGGGGTGGCGTTTTACTTCTGTATACAAGTTTTTTTTTTCCCCTCTTTTGCTTCTTTTTTTTTTTTTGGTTTAATTCATGTAAATGTTTCTTCGATAAGTGGACCAAGAACGGTCGAGTGAATGTACATTGTAGTAATGTTAATTATCCCAACCTTTAATGACAGGAAAGGGTTAAATCTCAGAGGTTATCAATCAGAGCCCCCCAGCTGCTACAGTGTTAGACAATTAATTAATGTTTACGATAACGCCATTTGTCATTTTATGTCATTTCATGTTGGTGATATGATGATGATGGTAGTGAAAGAGCTGTTGGTGACGATATTGGTTGAGGTCAGTATAATGTGATCGGCTGAGACAGGAGTCACGGTATCCCCGCCCTGTCTCGTGTGTGGCAGCACATAAAATTGTCAGGCGTCTGTCTTGGGGCCTGTCCACAGTATAGCCTATATAGTGCTGCTGTTGGACGTTAAACCAACCCAACCCAACCCCAACCCTATTCTTGAAGCTTACGACGAGTCGTAAGTTTGCCACCACTACGTTGTACGTGCGATCCTAGGTAAGGCGTTAAACTAATCCGATATTATTTTTATGGGTAGAAGTTGTGATCATTGAACCGAACCGTGTACCTCCGGCCTGGTCCTTTGGTGTCCAATCTTTCACCACTTGTGCCAGATCGACCCCAAGCACTGTTCAAGTGGTTATCATACTCAAGTCACAAGAATTACTTTTCCAATAATAACAACATGCCAATAATAAGCATAAACTGTGTTTCCGATTCAGCTTTAAAAAAATTTGATTCTATCATTTCTAGAATCAGAGAGTGACTGACAATCATTTACGTTTGAAGTTTTAACAAAAAATGGTAAAAATAAAGCGTTTTGTTTGTTTGTTTGTTTGTTTGTTTTTGTTGTTGTTTGTTTTGTTTGTTTGTTGTTTTGTTTTTTTGTTTCAAAACTTAGATTAGCGACTAGTGCCTACCTCACACTGGTGCTTGCTTCACACTAAAACTATAAATTATGTACAACCACCTTAACAGCACCCCCCTTCTCTCTGTCCACCCTCCACAGAGACGATCTATGAGAACAATAAAACAATACATTATGTTCAACCACCTCAACAGCACCCCATTCTCTGTCCACCCTCCACAGAGACGATCTATGAGAACAATAAAACAATACATTATGTTCAACCACCTCAACAGCACCCCATTCTCTGTCCACCCTCCACAGAGACGATCTATGAGAACAATAAAACAATACATTATGTTCAACCACCTCAACAGCACCCCATTCTCTGTCCACCCTCCACAGAGACGATCTATGAGAACAATAAAACAATACATTCTATACATTATGTACTCTCTCTCTCTGTCTTCCTCTGTCAAATACATAATTAAATAAACTGTTTGCCTGCTGCCTCCTTCTCCTCTACAACACCCCGACCAGTGCGTTTTGCCGCAGGGCAAACAACAATATAATCCGTAGCACTAGGGGTATACACTCTACAGCAACCACAAATACAGTGTATCGATGTATGCAATACACACAATGAACGCGAAACTTGCACGTATTGATATAATTATGTAATATATACATGATATAATTATGTAATATATACACGATATAATTATTTAATATACACAATAAAAAAAATGCTTACATGAATTGTTGCTCTACCCCCCATCCCCAACACCCCAACATCATCAGCAACACCACCAGCAGCATCAGCATCAGCAGCAAGTGTACAACAACCAGCCCGGGTTCCGGCAGAGCTACTCTGGCAGCGAGACCAGCACGGATGTGTCTCTGTCCAGCACAGAGAACCTGGCCACCTCCCAGCGCCAGGACCCGCAGGGCGAGGAGACCAGACCGGCAGCCATGGGCGGGTTTCACAACACGGACCACCAGTTCGCTGTCAGAGGCGGTGCGCTTGGGGCACTCGGGTCGGGCGCTATGATGGACGGCGTCTCGGGGTTCGCCGCTGGCGGAGGAGGCGGTGGTGGAAGTCTTGGTGGTGGGTATAGTATTCTAGAGCGGCTGGGCATGCCCCCGTCTGCACTCGACAGAGACGGGAAGTTTTCGCTCCAGCAGTCGCCGTCGATGATGATGCTGGGAGAGAGTGGTAGTGGTGGTGGTGGAGGTGGCGGGACATGCGTTGGTGGCCAGTCGTCTTCGTTGTCGTCTTCGTTGTCGTCTTCCTCCTACAGCGCCTACCTCCACGAGAGAACGCGCCGCCAGGAAGAAACCATTTCGTCGTCGTCGTCGTCGGGGGGCAATTCCTCTGGTGGCGCGCCTTTCTCGTCGCACCAGTCGTCGTCATCGTCATCGCCGCTGTACTCCCGGGGCCACCTCACCGTGCCCCAGCATCACCAGTGGCAGTCCTCGCGGCAGGGAGGGCAGTTTTCATCTTCCTCGTCGTCGTCGTCATCGCCGCACTACATCACATCGTCGCTGTCATCCATCGCCGCGAGGCACGAATCCAGCATCTCATCCAACTCATCGTCCTCCTCCACCCTCACGATGATCAGTCGAGGAGGAGGAGGAGGGGGAGGAGGAGGTGGCGGCGGAGGAGGTGGTTCCTCCATGAACAATAACTTCTCGTCCTCGACGATATCCTACATGTCGTCCTCGAACCGTAGCAGTAACAATCTGGCCGGGGACGGCAGCCTTGGCAATAGGGGGGACGCCTTGTACTCGAACCGCGGCGTGCCACCACCAGCAGCATCATCTTCATCATCAGCATCATCATCATCACCCTCTTCCTCCAGCCATGCAACACCATCCTCCCCCGCCTTCGTCTCACCCCTCTCATCCCTCCCACCCCTCCCAGCCCCCGGTATCCTCCTCAATATCTTCGTCGTCGTCCTCCTCGTCCCAGCAGCTGAGCTCACACCAGTACATGTCTCCTCGGGTCCCCCCCGTGTCCACGTACCACCACCCGCACCCCTACGTGAACCAGCACTGGACAGTGGGTAGTGGCGACTCGACCAGCTCGGGGTCTCTCTCCTCCTTGGTCACCGCGTCCTCCTCGACCTCATCCTCCCGGCTTGACCTGCTCAGCTCCGGCGGCGCCAACACCATCAACAACAACAACAATAATAATAGCAACAATAGCGCCGGTTCCTTCACCAGTGGTGGTGGTGGTGGTGGTGGTCCGCACGCCTCCGCATCATCATCATCATCCAACTCGGGCTTGATGAAATCATCGTCGTCGGCGGCGATCTCGCTGTCCCACCTGCCTTCCTACAGCACGTCCACAGGGGGACTCCCCCCGCCCCCAGACTACCCGGGTCATAGGGCAGAGGGCATGACCCCGCGCTCCTACTTGACCCCGGGCCCCGCCGTGGACAACCTTCGACCCAGCCGCTCGTACGAGACCATGCTGGAAGGTCAAGGGTCACACAACGACCTTCGGGGTCGTATGGGCCACGGGCACGGCTCTCAGCATGACCTTCGACCTTGCGCGTCAAGTCCAGGGATATACGTTCACGACAGCAAGCTCTCGTCGGCCACTCGTGGGTGAGTACCCCCCCCCCCCCCTTTTTTTTTTAATATAGATCTTTTCAGGTAAAAAAAAAAATCTACGCCAAATTAGCCAATTGTATACGTTCAAATACAATCTCAAAAGAATTTTACTTGTCAAAACTTAGTTATAGATTAAAAAATGAATTCATGAATAATTTGGAAGAGACTAGGTGTGGTTGTGTATGGGCTGATGAAAAAAAAAGTGAGATAATATGAATGTATGTAAAGCGCCTTTGAGTAACACATAATGGTATAGGGACATATGTATTACTACTACTACCGCATTCAGTATTTTAGCATGAGGCAAAGTTTTATAAACATTATTTTTATCAGTATGTTTCGTTACCGCAAAAACACGTTTTTTGTTGTTTTTTCTTTTCGTTTTTTTTTTTTTTTTTTGCTTTGCTTTGTTTTGTTTTGTTTTTAAGATTCGTTTTGGTTTCTAAATTCAAATCCTGTTAAATTTTTATCACTGCGTTATGATACGTTCTATATAATATTGAACTTTTTCAGTCCCTGTATATACAATTTTTTTTCCAAAGACAACATATTTGTTACAAGTTTTGTGGTTGTTGGGGGTTTCTTAGGGTTTTTATTTATTTAATTTTTTATAGGTCAGTTTTTGTTTACAAACGCTGTTGACATATTAGTGAACGTTAAACGTTGTATGTTAACTTCTGAAGTAGTTTTGAAGGTTGTTTTTATTTCCAAAGAAAACATAAAATGATGACACGTTTTATTTGTTGTTGTTTTTGTTGTTTTTGTTGTTGTTGTTTGTATGTAGAACCGTTTATAAACACTTTTGAAATCTTAGCACCATTATATTTTATATGATGTGATCTTTTATAAATCTTTGGTTTGTTTTATAAGACAATTTTCAAACTCTAAAAAGCTTTTTATTGTTGCATTTGTTGTTTTTGTTAGGACACTTTTTTGTGTGTGTTTAAAACAGCATAACTATTAAATTGTAATCCACCCTCTCCAATTATTGTTGCTTCTACGATCACTACTTAGTTACGTCAGTAATTGTCATAAGTCTTTTTTTTTATTTTAAGGCTCTATACAAAGAAGTGAAAAGAAAAAAAAATCTTGATTTCACCTCTTAGAGGTATTTAAGCCAAGTTACATTGCTGTTTTGTTTTTTTGTTTTGTTTTATTGTTTTTTTTCTTAACCTGTTTCAATTTGTAACCACTTGATCGCGGGATGAAAAAGAAACTTTCTTTTTTAGTCACAATATTCGAAGTGAAGCCTAAAGAAACACATCATGTAAAACAAAAGATCATTATTTGGTCAGGGTTTTATATTTTCGCTTCGTAACCAAATGTAAGCACATCGCGCACAAAATCAACTCCAATCAAGGAGTTTTAGGCCTCAGTGCTGCGAGATACATTTGTAAAGGACATGGCTGTTTTCTTTTCTCGTTTATCTTTTTCTTATTATTGTTATTGTTGTTATTAATATTATATTGGTTTACACACACACACACACACACTGTGCTCATACTTTACTGTACATACATTGTACTGCCGTTTTTAACAGCACGGTATCAAGGGGGGCGCGGTGGCCCTGGGGTAGAACATCGGCTTCCGACGCAAAAGGTTCTGGTTCGAGTCCTAGCGATTGCGTTCCCTACTGGTTGGGTCGGTGTCAGTTTAATGTGACCGGCTGAGACAAGAGTCATGGTATCCCCGCCCTGTCTCGTGTGTGGCAGCACATACAATTTTCAGACGTCAGTCTGGGCCCGTCCACAATATAGCATACATAGTGCTGGTGTTGGACGTTAAACCAACAAACCCAACTCATACTTTACTGTACATATATTGGACTGCCGTTTTTTGACAGCACGGTATCAAATCCATGCGAGCGCTTTATATAATTTACTTTTTCCCCTTTCTATCTAACACAAAAATTAATATGTATGCATCTCAAAAGGTTTAAAATGGAAAGGTGATGTGAAAAATAGTAACCTAGGTATCCGGGTTGGGTTGGTTTAACGTCCAACAGCAGCACTATATGGGCTATATTGTAGACGGGCCCCAAGACGGACGTCTGACAATTTTATGTGCATAATAATAATAATAATAATTATAATAAGGGGGCGCGGTGGTCCTGGGGTAGAACATCGGCTTCCGACGCAAAAGGTCTGGATTCGAGCCCTGGCGATTGTGTTCCCTACTGGTTGGGTCGGTGTCAGTTTAATGTGACCGGCTGAGACAGGAGTCATGGTATCCCCGCCCTGTCTTGTGTGAGGCAGCACATAAACTTGTCAGCCGTTGGTCTTGGTGCCCGTCCACAATATAGCCTTTCTGAGTGCCCAGGGAGGCCAAGAACCTTACAATGTAGACTTGAAAGATACGAACAATTCGTTTCTGCCTAGAGCACCTACCTAAACTTTTGTTTAAAAAAAAAATGTAATGCAAGTTTTTAATTTCAGACCAAGCTGCTATGCAAGCTACCAATCTTATTTAAATAATAATACTGATAATAACTATTTCTATGACTATTGTTATTGTTATTATTGTTATTATTATTATTATTATTATTATTATTATTATTATTATTATTATTATGTATGTTATGCAAGCTACTATTATTCTTTAAATAATAATACTGATAATAATAATTATTATTACTATTGTTAATGTTATTGTTATTGTTATTATTAGTATTATTGATGCTGTGATGAGTATCGATATTTGTAATAACCCATGTCGTAACTGTCTATACTGTTTTGTTATGCTGCATATACGGACCATCAAATGTGCCTTTAAAGGACAAATAAAGTTATATCTTATCTTATCTTATCTTATATAGTGCTGCTGTTGGACGTTAAACTAATCCAACAACAATAACGTGTGAACCATCTCTACCTCATGTATATATATGTTATTTCATTCCCTCAGTTAAACCCCCTCCACAACAAGAACGTGTGAACCATCTCTACATCATGTATATGTTATTTCATTCCCTCAGTTAAACCCCCTCAACAACAAGAAACGTGTGAACCATTTCTACATCATGTATATATATGTTATTTCATTCCCTCAGCTGGAACAAGAGATCCAGAAGGTGCACGACTCTCACGCCGCCTTGGTCCTGTCCTCCCAGAAGAGGGAGGGGCTCTGGATGGCCATGAAGCGCAAGATGGAGGAGCGCGTGCAGGCTCTGGAGGCCCAGTGCGCCAAGGGGGCGGGGCTAGGGCCAGGGGGCGGGGCCTCCTCGGCTGTGGGGGCTGGCGGATCCATGACTGGTGAGTTGATTGACGTGTGTCTGAGTGTGTGTTTGGGGGGAGGGGGGTTGTTTTTTGCTTGCTTTTTTTTTTTTATTCTCTATAGAGGGAGGGAGAGAATTCTATCCTTTTTTTTTTTTTGCTTATTGTTGTTGTTGTTTTTTATTCTCTATCCCCTGGGGGATCCTATACGGCGACAGTGTTGTTGTTTTGTTTTTGTTTTTTTGTTGTTTTTTTTTGTTTTGCAGTTCTGGGAATCTTTTATCTTCTTTGAGGTTGAAGTCCTCCTGTTTTGCATATAAGTTCCTTTTTTGTTGTTGCTGTTCCGGTTTCCTCTATTTTTTCTCCTTTCAAAACAGTTTTTTTTTCTATGTCGTGATACATCATAATTATTTCAGTCTTTGAATGCGTATTTTCTGGCTTTATTATTCTCTAAAAGTAAAAATTTCAGATAGTTTAATATTTCCGCATAGCTCATTTTCGTGTTCATTTTCTAAAGACAAGTACTTTGAAGGGAAACTAGCTTTAAAAAAAAAAACTCAACCAGCAGGGAGTGGTTGTAGGGATAGTTTGTATATTGTTACTGTTAGAGAGAGAGAGAGAGAGAGAGAGAGAGAGAGAGAGAGAGAAAGAGAGCATCATCATCATCATCATCATCATGAGATGGAGATGGAGGTGCGCCAGTCGAAAAGATCGATCAGAGAGATAGCTATTTTCCTGTCAAGGAGGTCGACGAAACGCCCCTAAAGATTGCGAAACTTCAGAAATAATTACGCACCATATCAAACAAGTAGTTTCATAAACAAAGGATAAACATACAGTATTTTAGCTTAAGATTGAATATTTTATCTTTTTATCTGAAGAGGAAAGAGTTTGCGCTTGATACAAAGACGTAGAACGTGATCGTTATCGCCTCAGTGTATGAATAGTCGTGCTTGAAACGTCTTTGTAAAAGTTTTCTTGATGAGTGCCGCAAAGTAGCTTTATCTTTCTTTCTTTTTTTTAGGGAGTTTGTAGGATGGTTTAATGTTCTTTCGCTCTTGTTTTGTTGCTTCGTTCGATTGTTTGTCATACGTTTGGTTCGATAATCCACCAACCTTAAAAGATGTTTGTATTCGTTTCTCGGACAAAAAAACTATCCCCACATACTACTACTACTACTACTACTACTACTACTACTACTACTACTACTACTACTACTACTACTACTACTACTACTACTACTACTACTACTACTACTACTACTACTACTACTACTACTACTACTACTACTACTACTACTACCACCACCACCACCACCACTGCTACTTCCAATATCACTGCACTACCACTGCCTCTATAACCAGCATCACCGTTGCCGCGATTGCATCAGTTGTTCGTTTTTTGCCAATACCCTTGCTCTTGACACTTTTTATGCCGCTACCACTTTTATGCTGTTTCTCTTTTTGTTTTCTTTTGTTTTTTAGTTATCGGAAATACAATGTTCTAGGTTAAAAACCATCAGTATTCTTGAAACTTTTACCATTTCGTCAGATTCCACCTCCCTCCCTTCTCCCCTTTTTTCCCTGCATTTATTCTGCGTTGAGCAAAAGCGAGGCAGCTTAGCCAAGATAATGATTGTCTCAATCATTCCATTGACGTCATCACTTTTGTAGCTGCTTTGTGATAATAATAATAATAATAACAATAACAATAACAATAATAATAATAATAATAATAATAATAATAATAATAATAATAATAATAATAATAATAATAATAATAATAATAACAATAACAATAACAATAATAATAATAATAATAATAATAATAATAATAATAATAATAATAATAATAATAATAATAATAATAATAATAACAATAACAATAACAATAATAATAATAATAATAATAATAATAATAATAATAATAATAATAATAATAATAATAATAATAATAATAATAACAATAACAATAACAATAATAATAATAATAATAATAATAATAATAATAATAATAATAATAATAATAATAATAATAATAATAATAATAACAATAACAATAACAATAATAATAATAATAATAATAATAATAATAATAATAATAATAATAATAATAATAATAATAATAATAATAATAACAATAACAATAACAATAATAATAATAATAATAATAATAATAATAATAATAATAATAATAATAATAATAATAATAATAATAATAATAACAATAACAATAACAATAATAATAATAATAATAATAATAATAATAATAATAATAATAATAATAATAATAATAATAATAATAATAATAACAATAACAATAACAATAATAATAATAATAATAATAATAATAATAATAATAATAATAATAATAATAATAATAATAATAATAATAATAACAATAACAATAACAATAATAATAATAATAATAATAATAATAATAATAATAATAATAATAATAATAATAATAATAATAATAATAATAACAATAACAATAACAATAATAATAATAATAATAATAATAATAATAATAATAATAATAATAATAGTAATAATAGAAGAAGAAGAAAAAGAAGAAGAAGAAGAAGAAGAATTATAATAATACATAGTTTTTATATCGCGCACAACCACTACACAAAGGTGGTGCTCTGTGCGCGTAACATTATTAAAACTTGGAAATAAAAACTATCCTGAGCATTGTGCGATGTAATTATACTCTAAGGGTTGTAGAGCTGTTTGAACAACGACCTTGGCAGATGACGCAATGGCTATTGTTTCGCCCAAGAGGTTAACACACGCACTTGCTATGGCGTTGATTTTGTCTACTCGAAAATAATGTAGAATGTAAATCTATGTATTTTAAGAAAAAGAAATGACAAAGAAAACGAAAGGAAAAATTGGAATTCTGAATAATTATCAGCTTGGAACAGCGATGGTGATTTTGTCTACTTACAAATAATGAAGGTTAGGCTATTAAGAAAGAAAAAAAAATACTAAACAAGAAAACAAAACAAAACTGAATCGCTGACGAAACAAAGAAATGCACACTGTGCCGCTTACGAAAAACAATAGTAGACTTTTGAATATCAGCTTGGAACTGACTGATTGCACTAAATAGCAGAGAGAAAGAGAGAGAGAGAGAGAGAGAGAGAGAGACAGAGAGAGAGACAGAGAGACAGAGAGAGAGAGAGAAAGACAGACAGAGATAGAGACAAAGACAGTGACAGAGAGACAGAAAGAGAGAGAGAGAGAGAGAAAGAGAAGAGAGAGAGAGAGAGAGAGAGAGAGAGAGAGAGAGGCATGAGGCTTGGGATAGATCTGTGTTTTCCCACAAAATTGTCGGCCTTTGAAGTGCGCTCAACATTCCTAGAGCATTAATCGTCATGGTGGAATAGTTTGAAGTAACTCCGTTTCTTAGTTTGGTGGGGTGGGCTGTTTTCTTCTGTTCTGTTTGTTTTGTTTTGTTGGGTTTTTTTTTTTCAAACCGTTCTCTGGCTTTATAAAACAATGCTTGTGTCGTTCGTAAGTACAACGTCGCGGTAGTCTAAAACTTGTCGTAACATCTCTTAAATTCACATTATCTTAAGACGAGTCCTAAGCTTAGTACAGCTTTGTACTTTCGACCCAAGATATTTATGAGGAAATGTATTTTCTGTAAAGTAAAATTGGTGTCGTTCTTTTATCTCTGTGTAATGTTCACACTGCACTGTTCCTGTCGGGGGTGTTTCTTTCTCCTTTATGAACTCTCTCTCTCTCTCTCTCTCTCTCTCTCTCTTTTCTCCCTCTCTTTCTCTCTCTCTCTTCTCTCTCTCTCTCTCTCTCTCTCTCTCTCTCTCTCTCTCTCTCTCTCTCTCTCTCTCTCTCTCCCGGCTGAGACAGGAGTCATGGTATCCCCGCCCTGTCTCGTGTGTGGCAGCACATAAAATTGTCAGACGTCCGTCTTGGGGCCCGTCCACAATATAGCCTATATAGTGCTGCTGTTGGACGTTAAACCAACCCAACCAACCAATTCTCTCTCTCTCTCTCTCTCTCTCTCTCTCTCTCTCTCTCTCTCTCCTCTCTCTCTCTCCTCTCTCTCTCTCCTCTCTCTCTCTCTCTCTCTCTCTCTCTCTCTCTCTCTCTCTCTCTCTCTCTCTCTCTCTCTCTCTCTCTCTCTCTCTCTCTCCATAACGTGGTTCGGTTTGGTTGTATTGGTTATTTTTGTTACGCCGAACGTCAGCAACTAGAATGCATCGTGGACGGGTCCTAGGACTAACGTTTGACAATTTTTACAGTGTCATGTCCTGCTACACATAGACGATGTGGCGGAGACCATGTACCAGTGTATTTACGGAGTGCTAGTGCTAGATGAAATTGCTCCCCATTTCTTTAAGTCCCTCCACCCCTACCCCCACATCACCCCCTTTTTTGTGGACCAGCGGTAATTTGAGAAAAATGAATAAAGTAAATTATGATACCCAAACAACGTGGGTATCTAAACCTTGAACTAAAAGTAGATGATACGCGTTCAACTCTTCTATGTTGACTGCTCATCTATATATATATGAATTTTTATTGGTTATATTGTATTTCCTGACAATATATATATATATATATATATATGTATGTATGTATGTGTGTGTGTGTGTGTGATTTTTTATTGATTATATATTGTGTTTCCTGACAATGTCCCGTTACTTTCTGTTCTCCCACACACACTAGGATCGGGAAACCCCCCAGCTCCTTCAGCGGATCCCGAGCTTCGCATCAAACTGGCCGATAAGGACGCCATGATTTCAAAACTGTTGTCGCAAAGTACGTACTGGCTTGTTATGGAGGGGTCTACATACAGGCATTGTGGATGGAGACAGCTTAGAGAGAGAGAGAGAGAGAGAGAGAGAGAGAGAGAGATGAATAAAATATAAATAGGTGGGAAGAATGAGGAGGGGCTACAAATCCACAGCTATAAACGAGAATCTCTTACACTTTTTAAGTCATCCTGATAAACATCGATAGGAACATTTAAAGAAAACCTTTCTCTATCCCCATACCTGATCTTTTCTTTTGTGATAGCCTCTCTCATTCCCTCCCTCCATTCCCTTCTCCCTCTCTTTCTTCTACCTCTCTTCTCTTTTCTTGGCGCTTATACCTTCCCTACTGCCTTCCAACATTCATTAGAAGGAAAAAAAAGAATCAAATTAGACACGGTCCCCAGAGGCTGTATATAGTGTAGATTTGGTGAGACGTTTAACAAAAAGAAGCTCAAGGTGCTTTTGATACCAGAAGCTAGCGTGAGGTGTGGTCGCTCTATTTCTTTATTGTAATTAAATTTGTCAACAAATGTTCACACAAAGTCTACCCTAAGGTTAACAGAAGGAAACAACAGCCTGCAAAATCGCCTTAAGCGAAATCTCTCTGTTGTTCCACACTCTCTGATGTAAGCTGTAACCGTCCACAGACCAGGACCTGAGCTCTACCCGTGACCAGCTGGAGACCAACAACGCCCAGCTGTCTCTCTCCCTGGCCGAACAGCGCGCTCATGTGGACATCCTGGAGAACGCGCTGCTCAACGCACAGAGCAGGGTGCTCACTCTGGAGGATGAGGTGGGTACACACTACACACTACACACTGGACACTAGGAGTTACACACTAAATAGCACAGGGTACACACTACACACTACACACTAGGAGCTACACACTCCATAGCACAGGGTGCTCACTCTGGAGGATGAGGTGAGTACACACGTACACACTACACACTGGACACTAGGAGCTACACACTCCATAGCACAGGGTACACACTACACACTAGGAGCTACACACTGAATATCACAGGGTACACACTAGGAGCTACACACTCCATAGCACAATGTACACACTAAATAGCACAGGGTACACACTGGACACTCGGAGCTATACACTCAATAGCACAGGGTACACACTTGAGGATGAGGTGGGTACACACTACACACAAGGACACTAGGAGCTACACACTTAATTGCACGGGGCACACACTACACACTAGGAGCTACACACTTAATTGCACGGGGCACACACGTACACACTAGGAGCTACACACTAAATAGCACAGGGTACACACTAGAGGATGAGGAGGGTACACACTACACACTAGGAGCTACAAACTAAATAGCACAGGGTACACACTACAAACTAGGAGCTACACACTAAATAGCACAGGGTACACACTAGAGGATGAGGTGGGTACATATTGGACCCTAGGAGCTGCACATTCAATAGCACAGGGTACACACTAGGAGCTACATCCTAAATAGCACATGGTAGGATGAGGTGGGTACACTAGGAGCTACACAATAAATATCACAGGGAAACACTACAAACTAAAAATAATTTTCACGGGGTATTGTCGCTACACACTACACATTTAATATATTGTGTTTTTTTTTAGAGTAGAGACCTTTAGAGACCCAATAACGCGTAACATATAGACGCGGGTACAAAACATGACATTTGAAATGCGTTTTGCTTTTGATAAAACCTTTACCCTCCTCATTCCCTCATTCCTTAGACGAGGAAGAAATCGAGCAACGCGGAGAAGGTTGAACAGCTCCAGAAGGCGTTGTCATCGCTACAGCTTGTGTCGGAGAAGCAGGAGAAGAAGGAGAAGGAGATGCGAGCACGCCTCGAGAAGGAGCTGGAGGGATACCGTCTCTTAGAGAAGGTGGGGCAATAGTTTGTTGGGTTTTGTTTTTGTTTTTTTTTGGGGGGTGGGGCTGTTGTTTTGTTTTTGGTTTAGCGCTAGCGGTCTCAACAAATGATCAGTTGCTGTTTAGCTGTTTAGATTAGACTTGAAGCCAAGCTGACGACCTGTAACAGCCTGGACTGTTAAGATCAGAGCCTAATTTACCGGGTAGTCATAGAGGCGTCCATGCCATGCTGAGAACCTGTAACAACTTGGTCAGTTAAAATCAGAGCCTTTACGAGGTAGTCATAGGTGACGATGGTCAACACATTTTGGGCTGAACTAGTGTTGGTTTTTTTTCTTCTTGTTTGGTTTATTTTTACTACCCTAATTTCAGTGTTGAAGTATTTGAAAAGAAAATTTGGAGACCAACTAGATTCATTTATGTGGTGTGTACCCTTTTTCTGTGTGTGTGTGTGCTTGGTTGATCATATTTAGTCTGGGAAGCTTTATTGTTTTATTCTTTTGTTGGTTGTTGTTTTTTTTTCTTTTCACTTGATCTCCTCAGTCTTCACTGCATGTTTTTGAGCTCAAATGAATTTAAAAAAGCCACTTTTTACGCAGATAATCCTTTTTCTTGCCAAATTCTCACCTCACTCTTGATTTATTGGGCACCTTTACAGGGAACGCCTCCAAAGCGAGGAGAGCCAGGGAAAGACGACTCCAAGTCGGCTGGAATGCTGCGCAAACTGATGGACGAGAAGGATGCGAGGATTCTGCAGCTGGAAACGGAGATAGCCGAGGTGGGTCCAGATTTAGCAGCGGTTGATGGAGACTTGGATCTATCTAATCATTTCTTATGGGATGGTGTCACGTACTGACACAATATTATTGCGGTTTAGTCTATACACGTAACAGATGGTATACGTCAAAACCAAATTTTGTCTTTATTTTTTAGAGGGTCAAAAGACACTTCAAGCTCTTTTTTTTTCTAATTAAAACACTTGCAGTGTAAGTTTTTCACTAAATATTTCATATATCTCACCTATGAAATTGTGATCTTTCGTTTCTACCTCAGATGGAGCAGAAATATGTGAAAGAGGCAACCCTCAGGCAACTCAACATGGAGACAAACACATCGGAAGCTCCCAAGTAAGTCGAGCTCAATCAAACTGGTGAAGAAAGTGACTTATCTGTTCAAATGGAATATTTATGGTTGTAGGCGGAGAAAGATAAAATTTAACGTCGCAAGCCTTAAAAATTTTATATGGAATAAAATGATGTTTGGGGAATCATCACTATGAAGTTTAAAGATTATGTGTGTGTTATAGGTAGTGGGTCATTCAGAAAACCAAATGTAGATTTTTAGGAGAAGGTTCAAACTTTTTCAGGTCATTATTATTATTATATAGTTCAAGCCTCAATCAAATTAATGATTGTGTTGTTTGGAAGCCTGCATAAGATTAAGAAAAGTAACAAGCCATATCGCGCAGTTGTTTTTATATGATTCTTCCAGTACGTCTTTTCAAACGATGTTTGTCTTTGTTAGAAAGAAAAGTAACAAGCCATGTCGCCCAGTTGTTTTTATATGATTCTTCCAGTGCATCTTTTCAAACGATGTTTGTCTTTGTGTGTGTCCAGGGAAGTGCGACTCGCTGCGCTGGAGAAAAGCTCGTCCAACATGGAGAAGCTGATAGACGAGGCCAAGACGGAGAAACTCAAACACATGGAGGAGCTGCACCAGTCGCACCGCAAGGTTGCCGAGCTCGAGGCGAAGTAAGCACGAGGAGGCTTCCTCTCAGAGGTTCGGAGGGCGCGGTGGTTGAGGGGTAGAACATCGACTTCCGACGCAAAAGGTCCACGAGTTCGAATCCTGGCTGTTGCGTTCCCTACTGGTTGGGTCGGTGTTAGTATAATGTGGCCGGCTGAGACAGGAGTCATGGTATCCCCGCCCTGTCTAGTGTGTGGCAGCACATAAAATTGTCAGACGTCCGTCCTCAGGCCCGTCCACAATATAGCCTATATAGTGCTGTTGTTGGACGTTAAACCAACCCAACAACAACAACAACAAACGTCTCAGAGGTTTAACACTTTAACATAGCATGATTCAAGGCCTATTCTTTCAATCCTTGGGTGCGCACTATTTTTTGTTTTAAAAAATGTACTTTGTAAAAGGTAAAGAACTTTGATTTTCATTATTTCGAAGTGGATGGTAGTGTGCAGATCAATAAAAAAAAAGGTGCTTGCAAAACAAAATATCCACGCTCACAGTCACAACATGTTTGCGGCATGATGGGGAAAGGTTTATGACTGATATGGCGTGGTTTTGAAAAACATCTGAAATGTCAATAGCTTGTGGTGTGCCGACAAGTAGGCAATGGGTGGGGAAAAAGAGATATTTTGTGAAGAAAATAACATTAAAAGCTGGAATGATTCATGTCTTTACATCGACAAAAGATTGCCTTGTAAAGCAGCATAATATGGCTGAATTCCAAACAATTTTTTGATTGCTTTAGAGAGCTAGAGATAATAATGAGAAATGGCAAGAAATCTCTTTTCTCTTTTGGCTCTTTGTTTCTAGTGATACGATTTGCTAAAAACAAAGTTTGCCCTAATTATTATAATTATTTGTGTTTTAAATAATATTTTATTATTATTATTATTATTATTATTATTATTATTATTATTATTATTATTATCATCATCATC
>RQTK01000139.1:404313-409313 GCA_003991915.1 Elysia chlorotica
TTTTTTTCCCCCCCCCCCAACTCCCTCATCAAATCGCCTCCCTTACTTCCTCAAAACAACCGACGTGTTTTCCTGTCTCTGTAGACCAAAGATCGTCACAGGAAGTGATCTCTGGGGCCTCACTTTATCCAGGCATGCGCAGAAACCTCTGTCATAATCTCAATTAATCTGCCATCGATAATCCAAACTGATAGATTGCACGAGTCATCAATAAGACATTTTTTGGTAATTCTTTTGCTGTACGTGTATTTGTTTTATTGCGTCTCTGCGTCTCGGACAAGGGAGGTTTTGCGATGCATTCGTCGATAACAAATAACGTACCCAAGCCCATTAGGTGCAGGAATTTTTTAACTCGGATTGGCTACGCAAGTCTAAGATAGAGCTACGGTTGGGCAACGTCACAACGATGCAAAGTCAGGTACATTATAGTCTCCGTTTTAACTATGGCCCCTGTAATCGCATGATCTCTAATACCAAGCCAGACACGAGATGATGGAATTCCCCGTTTGTTCTACCACGCCTCTCTTTTATTGGGGGGCGCGGTGGTCCAGGGGTAGAACATCGGCTTCCGGCGCAAAAGGTCCCGAGTTCGAATCCTGGCTGTTGCGTTACCTACTGGTTGGGTCGGTGTCAGTATAATGACGCGACCATCTGAGACAGGAGTCATGGTATCCCCGCCCTGTCTCGTGTGTGGCAGCACATAAAATTGCCAGATGTCCGTCTTGCGGCCCGTCTTCAATATAGCCTATATAGTGCTGGTGTTGGACGTTAAACCAACCCAACCCAACCCAGCCTCTCTTTTATTTTAGCCAGACAAATGTGCCTAGTATGTAGTATAAAGTAAATTAACCCAATAGTGATGGAACGTAGAACCACGCCTTGAACTCTAATTTTACAGTCAATAATTTAAGCTTACCAAGCCAACACTACTGAGTTATGCTAATCAATGAACCTCGACATAGCTTTCAATAGAGAAGAAAACGCGCGCAAACAGAACAAAAACACACAAAGCAATTTGATACTAGATATTACAAAATGGCGCTATGAATTATTATGATGTCCAAGCTTGTTGAGCACCTCTTCTATCTAGCACCAATGTGGACTAGCCGTCTCTAAAATCTCATGCCAAATAGAAAATGTTTTTTTTTTTACAATTTTTGGGGGTGGGGGTGGGGTGATCTGGCGCTAGTGGCAAAGCGTTGATCTCCCAATCAGGAGTTCCTAGGTTCGAAACCCTCGATCAGTAAAAAATAATAATTTTGATGTTGACAATTTCGCCTTACATTGATTAAGTCGGTGATATTTGATTGGCTGAGACAAGAGTCCTGATATCGCCGCGCTGTATCAAAGTTGCAACATGTCAAATTGTCAGACGTTAGATTTGGGATCCGTCCACAATATGGCCTTGCTGTTGCTATTGGATGTGAGTCCTGATATCGCCGCACTGTATCAAAGTTGCAACATATCAGATTGTCAGACGTTCGATTTGGGATCCGTCCACAATATAGCCTTGCTGTTGCTATTGGATGTGAAGAAAGACACTCGACCCAACTCAGCCAGTGTGCTGTTCTTGTGTTTACCATTGTCTGCTTCCTGCCAGCGACCTTGAGTGTTTAGCTCATTACATAATGGACAATCGAGCACTTGTACAGGGCCTGTGTCTTGTCACATCTACAAGACCTTGCTTATGTTTGTCCCATCGTGTTTACTCCCCTTCCTCCTCCCCCCCCCTCCCCAAACCACAACCAAGTCCCCTCGACACACACACACACACGCTTCAGATCCCTACTTTTTTTTCAATACATCTGGAAACAATCTAAGTATTAAAAATTCGTGGCGAAACTAAAACTCAGAAAGGAACCTCTATAGGAGATACTCAAATAGATAGATACTTATTTCACTTCCATGGATACTGTATCATGTCCCCGAAAGACATACATTTTGAGGGGGGAAAAAACAACTACAAAAGGAATACAATTGAACAGAGACTGGACTGAGCAGACGGTATTTGTCGGTCTGACTCTCACGTAATTCCCCAGTACTACAAGTAAACAGTCCCGGGTTCAAGAGTTTGGTTGGTGGGAGGGTGAGGGGGGGGGGGGGGAGGTTGTCAGACCGAGAGACAGATAGACAGACATACACAGATAGAATGTGCAGAGGTATAGAGCGCCACTACCGCAACTACCACAACAACAGGTTACGCTGAAACAAAACCGATAAATCTGCGGAGACTGACGTTCGCCTGACATGTGTCCTCATTGTCACTCCAGTAGTCCAGGCCAGGCCACACAACTTCCTGCTCTGTAATTCCACAAGCCTGGTCCTCAGACCACAGAGTCATGTGGGGCCAACTGTCGCACTGTCCCACTGGACGTAGCACACGCCCAGACATCGGAGACCTCGCGATCAATGAGCTGATGGTGACAACAAAGACGGTAGTCCAATCATAGCTCTAGCCTAGAATTACGGAACCAATGATCGATCAGAAAATCCCAGCACTAAGGGTTGTGGTTACGTCATCCGTTACAGTGACGTGGGTTGTAAAGTCTGTGTTGCCGCCGTTTTTTGTTGTGTTTTTTTTGTTAGTGGGGGTTTGTGAGCAATGAGGCAGGGGCATAACTCTCATAGATAGATATGTCTATCTAGTGCACTGCTAGCATGTTTACTCCTAGTTCTAGCCCCTTTGCGGTACCTTTTACTTGATCTTAACAAACGTTTTGATTTAATACTCTCGAAAAGTTATGTGTATGATTATCATAATAGTTCAATTGAATTTGACAAGAATATTAACCCAATCTTGAACTCTGCTGTGATTACTTGTCTGAGTTTCTGAATAGGCCCTACCTTATGCAACGTCCACCTTCGAAGGTCGAATATCTAGATCTAGAATATCTAGCGATTCTATTTGACTTTTATATTTAATTAACAATAACAACACATTGTTATTGACTTTTATTTTTAATTAACAATAACAACACATTGTTATTGTTGTTGTTTTTTAAGGCTAAGTCTCAGTTGACCCTATCCGTTATAGTTTCTAACCACCATGCATCATCTTCAAGGGAACATCGGAATTCCTATACTTCAAAGATCCCCACCATTTACTGGGATGTTTTCAATTATCGGGACAAGTCCACCGTCGTTTTCTATGGATGCGCCACAAAAGATTTAACAAGGACGTGCAGAGCAAAACAAAAAGTAACCAGTGGTGAGTTTTAAGTTAATCAGTTTGTAAGTCAAAAAGTGTTAAATTGCTGAGTTCACACTGTGACTGTTGTTTAAGAAAACAAAAAGTATTAAATTGCTTTAGTTGATACTGTTACTGTTGTTAATTTGTTTATTTGAAAATCTTTTAAACTCCATGGTTTTTAGGAACTAGGCTATATCGCGGAAGGAAAACGAAATGAACGTCTGGTAGTTTTACAGCCACACTTAGGCAGAGCGGCGATACCAGGGTTTTTTTTTCAGGCGGTCACATTTAACCAACAGAACCCAACCAGTGGGGAACTAGACATTCTGAGCGGAGATCAAACTGAGAACCTCTCGAATGGAAATCGTAGGCTCTACCCTAGCTACAACTCACTGGCTGGACCCTCCCCCAACACCTACACACTTAGCTAGCGCCAACACACCTCCCGCCCCCCCCACCCCCCGCCCCCCCCCCCCCCCCGCCGAACACCACTCACACTTTTTCATGTTTCTGCTGTTACAACTTATTCCAAGCCAAAACTATGAAACTGGTTTTATAGAGACGGTATTAATTCAAGTGAATAGGCCTATTTACATTTTAATTTTCATAATTTCATTAAAAGCCCGCATTATGAAAAAGGCTTAAAGAAGTAATCCAGTTATTAATATAACATTTTCAAGAGTAAACACATTCGAAACAACGTGGACTTTCCTCTTAGAATCTCAACTCTCAATGCAATCATCGGCACTGAGATGTCTATGTGAATTAAACTTATTCTTATAGATCTATAGTCCAGTGTTTTACATCATTTGAAAGAACTGATGCCATGCTAGGCAGTGAACTGGCGTAACAGGTAGAGCGTTAAGTTCTCAATCGGTAAGTCCTTGGGTCCAAACCTAACACCCGGTAACTTTAATTGTCCCCCCCCCCCCACTCTTTTTTTGTTTGTTTTTTCACTGGTTGGGTCGGTGTCAGTATAATGTGAACGGCTAAGACAAGAGTCCTGGTATCCCCGTGCTGTTTCGTGTGTGGCAGGGTGTAAAATTGTAAGACCTTAATTTTGGAACCGCTCGACGCAAAGGTTCTTCCCAGGCGTAAACGTAGGAGAGAGCCTCTTATCGCGAATATGGAAATATGGCATTATCAGTGGTTCCAATCTACCAGATGGTATACAGATAAAACTAATGATGTTGCTCTTAACAAAGGAGTTAAGCTGCTTTTCGTAAAGTCCAAAGTCAGCATCAAGGCTATAAAGTAGACGGGTCCCAAGAGTAACGTCTAAAATTTGACGTACTCATATCTGTATTTTATAATGACACCGACCAAAATAGTATGGGGCGAAATCTGACAAATAAATCTTGACTGCTCGTAGGATTCGAACCGCGGACTTCCCGATCTGAAGATCAATGCTCTACCATTAATTTGCGCCAGTTCGCCTAAACAAATGGGTGCCATATAGCTCAGAAAAGTTCGCCTAAACAAATGGGTGCCATATAGCTCAGAAAAGTCGATCAATAAAAATTATTGTTACGATTGCTTCTAATTTTAGAAGTAAACTGTTAGAAGCTAGGGAAGGGAGACCATTCAAAATATATTATCTTTATATAATCACTACTCGAGTGACTGCCCTTATCAAAATGTAACGATTTAAAGGTTTTTGTTTGTTTTTAACCGCATTATGGTATTTTAATGTCTAAAATCAATACCTTGGTTAGGACACGTCAAAAGCAGGATACCATATTTGTTATTACAATTACTCAATAACTTTTAACTTTCCTTTTTTTTTAAAGATGTTATAGGCTATGTTCGA
>RQTK01000139.1:411813-424895 GCA_003991915.1 Elysia chlorotica
CCCCATCTCTGGGTGACAAGATCTAAATGGGCGAGGAAGCGATGCATCTTTTCACACAAACAAGACTAGATCTAGTGTTACAAATTTACCGCAAATTCCCTATCATGTATTATTAGTTCAAAGGGATGCGTGACTCTCGCCTCAAAGGACGCATGCCTTGCCTTGTGGTGTCCCTGTCGTGTGTCCAGATGCTTTATGAACCGCGAGCGTATCAAAGACAGTTGAGTGAGCTATCTTCAGACTTGACAGCGACTTCAAGGACACTAGATCTATACAGTCTAGAACTACATAGGCTACATTGCCTCTGTGTTTTAAAGCCCGAAAAGTGCGAAAAAGATTAACAAGGACCGGCTAAAACAAAAATGGATGCGCGAAAAAAATGTGCATATATATATACACACACAAGCATATTCATAGCAAAGGGAAATGGGAGGGAGATGTTAAAAACATTTTTAAAACAAAAAACAAAAACAAAAACAAAATAAAATGTTGGGGATCGGGTGTACTGCAGTGTTAAGATGTCCGCCATTATGTTCACGCCTTACACGATGTATTCAAGCTTTAGGGCTGTCGTCCAAATTTAACGATACCCATCTCTCCTCTGTCTTGTCAGTCTTAAGAATGTGAATTTTTGCAGCAGCTCTTGAAGTTTTGTTTGCCTCTCGCACTCCTCTTCTTAGTGTCTCTTTATCTCTCTCTGTCACTCTCTCTCTCTCTCTCTCTTTCTCTCTCTCTCTCTCTCTCTCTCTCTCTCTCTCTCTCTCTCTCTCTCTCTCTCTCTCTCTCTCTCTCTTTCTTACACACACAGACACACACTCTTTCTATCTCTTTCCCTCTCTACCTCTCTCTCTCTCTCTCTCTCTCTCTCTCTCTCTCTCTCTCTCTCTCTCTCTCTCCCTCTCTTACTCTCTCTCTCACACACACACATACACACTCTCTCGCTCTCTCTCTCTCGCTCTCTCGCTCTCTCGCTCTTTCTTACACAAAGAGCGCACACACACGTACACACTCCATCACTCTCTAACACTCTCTATCACTCCTTCTCTCTCACCCTCTCTCTCTCTCTCTCTCTCTCTCTCTCTCTCTCTCTCTCTCATAATCTCTATCTCTATCTCTCAACATTATGATATTATCGTCTCTTCTCTGCGTGTACCATACATCTCTCTATCCCTCACCCCGCCCGTCTTTCAAGAGTGATGTTGTCGTGTTTAACATACATCCCATTTTTCTAACAGCAGAGCCAAACCACACACAAAGCTCTCTTCTCTACAGCTTTCACCGCGTCCTAACGAGGGGGACTTAACTGTCAATCAAAGTCTATTTGTTACAAGGTTACTTCCCTTTGATGCCATGGCTAAGAATAAATCTCTCTCTCTCTCTCTCTCTGCCACTCTCTGTTTTCCCTCTCTCTGTTTCTCTTTCGCTCCATCGTCTCTCTTTAATATCTACATAGCCTTTCCATATCTATTCATTTCTGCCTATCTGTATGCCTGTCTCTTTCTGTCTCTTTCTCTACTCCTCTCTGTCTCTCTCTCTTCTCTCTCTCTCTCTCTCTCTCTCTCTCTCTCTCTCTCTCTCTCTCTCTCTCTCTCTCTCTCTCTCTCTCTTTCTTACACAAAAACGCACACACACGTACACACTCCATCACTCTCTAACACTCTCTATCACTCCTTCTCTCTCACCCTCTTTCTCTCTCTCTCTCTCTCTCTCTCTCTCTTTCTCTCTCATAATCTCTATCTCTCAACATTATGATATTATCGTCTCTTCTCTGCGTGTACCATACATCTCTCTATCCCTCACCCCGCCCGTCTTTCAAGAGTGATGTTGTCGTGTTTAACATACATCCCATTTTTCTAACAGCAGAGCCAAACCACACACAAAGCTCTCTTCTCTACAGCTTTCACCGCGTCCTAACGAGGGGGACTTAACTGTCAATCAAAGTCTATTTGTTACAAGGTTACTTCCCTTTGATGCCATGACTAAGAATAAAAAGAGTAAAATAAGGTATGTCTGGATTGTCTGCCCTTGTTCATCTAGAGACGTAGGTACAACGTCGCGGTAGCTTTACGACTCGTCGTAAGCCTTCTTATTCGTATAATTCTTACGACGAGTAGTAAACACTAAGCTACGGTCACGTTGTACGTAAACCCCTAGCGTCGAGCGGCGACTTGCGACGTGTTTTCGTGGACGTTACATGTTCCCGATTCCGTTGGCCTTCGCGTCTCCTGTTGAGCCTTCATAACGATATTAATGGCGTTGTTATACATACAGCTAGGTAACACACTGGAATGTTTTTACGAGGGCAACCTAACTTACTAGGTGCAAAGGGAGGTGGACAGGGGTAGAGGAAGAATGCTTTTGTAGCTGGGTTGTTTTTGTTTTTTCCTGTCATGTATTTTTGCGCTATCGTTACAAGGATGATGTGCTCTACGTGTTAACAATGATGATTGATCATGCACTAAAAAGGTACAAAGTTTTTATTCTATAGTTTGATCCAAAGCGGTTCGAAAAAGCGAGGGAAAGGAGAAAAAAGGGAAAGAGAAAGAGAGAGAGAGAGAGAGAGAGAGAGAGAGAGAGAGAGAGACAGAGAGACAGAGACAGAGAGAGAAAGACAGAGACAGACAGAGAGATAGAGAAAAAGAAAGAAATGTGAGTTCATTGGAGTACTGGAAGTTGAGTTTATTTAAAATCAGCAATATAGAGGCTTTATAGTTGGTTGGTTGGTTGGGTTGGTTTAACGTCCAACAGCAGCTCTATATAGGCTTTATTGTTGACGGGCCCCAAGACTGACGTCTGGCAATTTATGTTGTGCTGCCACACACGAGACAGGGTGGGAATGCCATGAATCCTGTCCCAGCCGATTACATTAAACTGACTCCGACCCAACTAGTAGGGAGCGAAATGGCCAGGACTCGAACCACTAACCTTATGCGTCGGAAGCCGATGTTCTACGCTAGGGCCACGGCTTTTTATATATAACATTTTGTTAACAAGCCTGGCTGCATGGTTAAGAATCTATTTTATTCTTTTTAGCAATAACATTACGTCAAGGCGTGCCAACTAACAAGGCGTTACAATAAGCTAACCGGGAAGGGCGTTAATTAAAAAACAATTTTGTTTTGTTTGTTTGTTTCTGAACTCCGGCGATATAAATCCAAATCAGTATTGAAAAAACCAGACCCTTTGAATGATGCAGATGTTTGAGTCTAGAGATGTTGCATTCGTGGGTTGTAAACCTTGAATATTATGATTTATGGTGGTTCCATGTTTTCATTAGACAAATTTAAACTTGTTGGCATTACCTACATTACCTACTTTGTTTCAACTGGCGCCCCGATGATAATAGTTTCCGCATTTAATTTTAACTTATCAGCAGACTTTCGCAATGTTAGACAGTCCATCTGGAGGGAGAGAATAGACATGCACACGAAGCTATACGGGCCCCTTCCTGAGCTAGAGAAAACGGTAGCCTTCATTGCCCAGGCTGGGATCAGAATTTGAAGAGAGTGTTGGAGAACGAGAAGAAGAAGAAGCAGACTTCCGAGAGGATTTATCCTTAAAGCAATAGTTAATTTTAGAATTACAGTAGTCCTATGTAGTTGACTGACATCATCGCAAAAGTAAGCTGTAGTTAAACTGCTAAGAGCAAAGATCTTCTGGCTTTGGCTGCCAACCCGTTCAGAATAATAACAGTTTAAATAAAGATCCTTAAAAAACATCATAATCTTTTTTTGCACGACTTCACACCGTCTATGATTAAAGTCTTAAGAATTATCGATTTTGGCGCTATTGTGTTTTTTACCATGTTACTGTTAAGGTTAATCCTATAATAATCTGACCAAACCTGACAATAAATATACATGTTCACAATAGTTGTTTCCTTCAGTTTTGCCCAAACCTCAAATATGATTCCCATTACTTACATAAATCAGTCACCGTTGATACTGTCATGAAAGAATGAGGAACATTATGCAGGAATTTCGCAAACAATGGAAAATATATTATTAATCTTCAAACAGCTCGACGTGACAACCTCGATCTCTCCTGTTCCTCCCGTTCCCACATCCTTGTGTTTGGTTTTATAGCTTTTCTTCTACATTAACTAGATCTAGTTCTGTGCAAAAGAACGAATAGATTCCCACAATTTTAGGGGATGGGGTGAAGAAGAGGCGGGGAGAGAGAGAGAGAGAGAGAGAGAGAGAGAGAGAGAGGGAGGAGAGAGAGGAGGGGGGGGGGGGGGGGGGGGAGGGTGTGCTCAACAAACGCAATATCGTCGTTGCTGTTCAGACACACTGACACAATGTGAGAAACGGAAGACGCATACTACGCACGACAGGATTGCTTGACATTTAGACTTCCGATTTTGATCTTATTATTATGATTTGGGAGGATCGAATCGAGCGAGGCCATACCAGCGACCCCCCCCCCCCCTCCTCCCCCTTTTCAACAGACCCCTCAAAAAACGAATATCAATCTCACCTAGCATCACCCAATAAAGTAAAAAAAAAAAAAGGCTAAGGGTTGAGAGACAAGACACTAGATCTAGGTGTACGTAAACGTGGTGATTTTATTGTCTGTGAGTTGGCTGAACTGTTACTGACAGGTGAATCCAAGATGGCCGATCTGTCCGGTTCTTATGTTGTTTTCATACACAAGAGAGTCAGAGAGCAGCTGTTAGGGTCATCAGGAAGGGAGGAGGGTTGGGGGAGATAATCTATGCGCACATTTTTGATATGTCAGAGTAAATGCCCTTGTTGAAACTTTGTTATTGGCGTAGGAAAGTCGATGCACAAAGTAACGGATAATTTATATTGTTATAATGGGATCACTGAGTGTGTGTTAAGGCCGATCACCATCTCAGCTGTAAACGGGACTATCACAATTGTAAAATATAATAGACGTTTAGCACGTTAGACAAGATATACTCTGAGATAGATCATTTTACATCTTACTGGGGAGATGGAGATGGCATGGTTTACGAGTTGACTTTTTGCAAACTTTGTGCTTTATGGGCGAATCGTTTGCCGGTGTATGTAAGGGGCGTGTCAGTCCTGTGAACAAGGCGATTCACGCCTGTACATGAGGTGGCTGAGATGTGAACATACAATACAAATAAACCGCTCGATATGTCATGTTCCGATAGTTTAAAATAAATCATAATGTGTAGGTGCTGTCCATAGCGCGGTATCGATAATAACACGTTTCGATAGCTGTGTTCAATACAATCTTGTTCTCATCAAACTTGGTACCGTTGTAATTTGTTTTGGATTTTGGTTTTTATTTTTTTGTCGTCTTGAGTTTTATGATTGTTTTTGTGATTACCAGCGTTCGGGAGATGGGTTGGTTTTTATTGTGTTTGTTTGTTTGTTGTCATTGAGTTTATCTTTTTTCTTGTATCTGTTAAAGCATAAACGCGTAAAAGGCAGTTTTGCTTCGTTTTCCTCGTGTTGTTTTAAAGAAACTATGTTACTTATAAAGATAGTTTTTCTCGGTTGTATGTGTGTGTGATTACCAGCAATATTCTGTTCGAAAAATTCTATACTGAATAAGTGGGATTTTTTTTTGTTTTTTTTTAAGACACCTAACTGTTTTTCACAGATAAATGTCACATGTCGTGTGAAATAAATGAAAGAAAAGCTTCATTTGAGAATCCCATCGTTATCGTTACAAAACAATTTCATAACGAGCATCGTAGTGAAAAAAATGATATTTAAATTGCTTGTACATGTATGTGTATAAGACTTTTTCTTTTACATCTGTCAAAATGCTTTAGAAATAAACAAATAATTCAGTACCGCTACATTTTCAAAGTCAGACAATTTTTGGCATACTAATGTTCACTCCTAGTTCAAAGCAACTTCTGCCGTGTTTATGGGCTCCGTCATCCATACATAAAAAACCGTTTGATTATTTCTACGCCGAGTGGCCTGATCACACAAAAAAACATGCGCAAAACTTTCAGTGCACGGTGCGGTGGTTTATTTTAATTGAGACGTATTGCTTTCGTGCTAGCACTTCATCAAAAGAAGACTGAGAGGGTCTCTCTGTGCTTGAGTTTTTAAACAGAGAATGACTCAAAGACGAAATCATAGGTCTAATTATGATGTATAGATCTTCAAAGAAAACAAAATTGTCTATGGCCCTTTTCTTTTGGTGTGTCATTTTTTTCTCGAATTCTCAATGTACAAAGTAATATGAAAGACGATATTTTATGTATTCATTGATTTATTTGGATTTGTTTTGTTTTGGATTTTTGTTGTGGTTTTCGTCAATGTTGTCTTTTCCTTCTTCTTCATTTTATTCATGATCATGTTATTCTTCTTTCTTTTTGTCATTCCCCAACCTTTTGTTTTCCTACCTCTTCATAACATTTTATTTTCTTCTTCTTCTTGGTGAAGAACTCTCTCTTTCTCTCGCTATCTCTCTCTTTCTGCTTCTATCTCTCTATCTCCATCTTTCTCTCCCCGTTCTTTCTTTTCTTTTTTCCCCTATTACCCCTCTCAACCTTAACATCTACCCTATCTAAAAATCATATCTACCTCTCATTAATCGATCCATCTATCTGTTTCTCAATGTCCAATCTATCTACCTGTCCATCTATTTATTTAATTATTTATTTATTTATTTAATCATTTATTTATTTAGGTATTTATTTATTTATTTATTTATTTATTTATTTATTTATCTACCCATCAATCTATCTCTCTTTCTTTTTATGTCTCTTTAGACATACCATCTGATTTATCCACTGTAATTAACCTATAGTCACATCTATATCTATACCTATACATGTACCTAGTTCGGATTTACTGGCTGAAGCGTTACCAATCATGCATCCTTTGACAATCATAAGGGAGTTAGGGGCCCCTCACTTCTCTCGCTCTCTCTCTCTCTCTCTCTCTCTCTCTCTCTCTCTCTCTCTCTCTCTCTCTCTCTCTTTCTGCTTCTATCTCTCTATCTCTCTTTCTGCTTCTATCTCTCTATCTCTATCTTTCTCTCCCCGTTCATATCTACCTCTCATTAATCCATCCATCCATCTGTTTCTCAATGTCCTATCTATCTACCTGTCTTTCTATTTATTTATTTCTTTCTTTCTTTCTTTCTTTATTTAATTAATTAATTAATTATTTATGTATTTATTTATTTATTTATTTATATACACACCAATCTTTAGATATCCCATCTTATTTGTCCACTGTAATTAACCTATAGTCACATCTATATCTATACTTGTACCTAGTTTGGATTTACTGGGCGAAACGTTACCGACAGTTATGTCACTGGGGTTGAGTTGAGTTGAGTTGGTTTTAACGTCCAACATCAGCACTATATAGGCTATATTGTGGACGGGCCCCAAGACAAACGTCTGAAAATTATATGTGCTGCCACACACGAGACAGGGCGGGGATACCATGACTCCTGTCCCAGCCGGTCACATTATACTGACATCGACCCAACCAGTAGGGAACGCAACAGCCAGGATTCGAACTCGGGACCTTTTGCGTCGGAAGCCGATGTTCTACCCCTAGACCACAGCGCCCGCCGGATTTACTGGGCGAAACGTTACCGACAGGTATGACACTCGGGACATGGGACACAGGAGACAGAAAGAAAAACAAGGAACTCTGGAAGGTCGCTGAGAGTGACATAAACCACACAGTAACCACCGATCACAGTGAAGCTGAGTGAAGTGTATATAGATCAGTCCAAACAGAAGCATTATATAGATCAGTCCAAACAATGATTGGCTTTGTAAGAGCAGCAGCAACAACAGGTCCAGGCGGTGGAATGTTCGATGTCTCATAAATGTACCTGATGTGATGGTTTGTGTGTATGTGTGGTGTGTGAGTGTGTGTGTGTGTGTGTGGTATGTGAGTGTGTGTGTGTCTGTGTGTGTGCATGTGTCTATGTGTGGTGTGTGAGTGAGTGTGTGCGTGTGTGGTGTGTGTGTGTATGTGTGAGTGTATGTGTATGTGTGGTGTGTATATGTATGTGTGAGTGTGCGTGTGCTTTGCATTAAACAGGGAGGGGCAAAAAGTACAGACAATGCTGCGATCCACAAAAAAAAGAAAAAGGCGATTGGTGTTTAAATTATAGTCCCCCTACCTTTCGTCAGGTGGTGTAGTGCTGGCCTCATGAGTGGAACGTTTGTAGATCGATCCTCAGCTAAGTCAAGGCGTCCACACAAGTATTTCTCGTATCTTCGCACTGTCTCTGTTTGGCAGCACGTAAAATTGTCAGACATACGTCTTGGCTTTTTTAATAGCATTAATAGACGTCTGTGTTGGGAACATTATTTATTAAGTAAGAAAAACATGCGTGTTTGGTTCGACTCCGAAAAGCTGTGATGATCTTGATGGTGTTTTGTTCACACATGAGCAGAAACTGGTGAATGTGGTGCTCTTTTTATTGGAGCGGAAATTAAATCATTGGAGATGTGATTGAGGAAAAATTTGGGAAAGTTTTGGGGGTCCATGGAGGGAAAGAGTGAGAGAGAGAGAGAGAGGGAGAGAGAGAGAGAGAGAGAGAGAGAGAGAGTGAAGAATTGAAGAGGGGGGGAGAGAGAAATAGAGAGAGAGAGACAGAGAGAGAGAGACAGAGAGACAGAGAGATAGAGAGAGAGAGAGAGAGAGAGTGACAAAGTAAAAGTACTGCAAACATAAAAGGTGGAGGGTCTTTTTCATCTAAGAGAAAGTAACGTTGGCGGGAGAGCATACGGTGCCTTTCCATGGGAGGAAGATTTCATTAAAATTATAATTAACCAAAAAAGTAACAGGATCTCTTTTCTAGTAAGTGTGAATAAAATACGACATGGAAGATTGGGGGTAAAAGGGGGGGGGGGGGGAAGAAGTGCAAATTGGCGGTAAGGGGGGGGGGGTTGAAGTAAGTTAAAACTGAGATTGACGTGAGAATTATAAACCTGAACATTACAACGGGGGGTGTGGTGGTCCAGGGGTAGAACATCGGCTTCCGACGCAAAAGGTCCCGAGTTCGAATCATGGCTGTTGGGTCGGTGTCAGTATAATGTGACCAACTGAGACAGGAGTCATGGTATCCCCGCCCTGTCTCGTGTGTGGCACATAAAATTGTCAGACGTCCGTCTTGGGGCCCGTCCACAATATAGCCTATATAGTGCTGCTGTTGGACGTTAAACCAACCCAACCCAACCCAACTGCAACTCTTATTTCACTGAGTTTAAATTGCCTACCCACCAATAATACAAACGTAAAGCCTTAAAGGTGTTTCTCCTCATGGCCAGGTAAAGTCTCGATCTCACGAGCTAGAGGACTTAGAGGTACACCTCAACCAGTCGCGCGTCGATCCGACCTCGCATGGCCCTGGTCAGTTCTGTATGATGGTCTGCTTCTCTGCTTCTCGCCTCCACTCACTCACCTGCGTATAAAAGTTGTCAACGGCCGGTTTTAGTTCCTGTTAGCAGCTCGAAGGATAAACACCTTGAGCAAGACAAGGCTGGGATTCATGGAGCGATAAAGACCGGCGTCTTGGTAAAGTTCTAGATCTATCTAGTCTAGATTTACTGCGTTTCTTTCTGGCGCACGGGACTTTTCTTCATGGAGCGATAAAGACCGGCGTCTTGGTAGAGTTCTAGATCTATCAAGATTTACTGCGTTTCTTTCTGGCGCACGGGACTTTTCTTCATGGAGCGATGAAGATTGGCGTCTTGGTAGAGTTCTAGATCTATTTAGATTTACTGCGTTTCTTTCTGCCGCACGGGACTTTTCTTCATGGAGCGATGAAGATTGGCGTCTTGGTAGAGTTCTAGATCTACATAATGTATCTAGATTTACTGCGTTTCTTTCTGGCGCACGGGACTTTTCTTCACGGAGCGATACAGATTGGCGTCTTGGTAGATTTCTAGATCTACATATGTATCTAGATTTGCTGCGTTTCCTTCTGGCGCACGGGACTTTTCTTCACGGAGCGATAAAGACCGGCGTCTTGGTAGAGTTCTAGATCCAACTATATCTAGATTTACTGCGTTTCTTTCTGGCGCACGGGACTTTTCTTCAGTTCTCTAAGAAGCATTTGTGTTCTAGGACGAAAAAGTTATTTGTGTTTCTTTTCCGGTGATAGTTTTGTTGAAGGATGATCGAAGTGGTTATTATCTTTGTGTTTCTTTTTCGTGTGATGGGATGGATATAATTTAGAAGCGGATAAATGGTAGTTAAGATATAAAACGGTCGTCGTAATTCAGTGATTGGATAGGTTTAAAGGTAGCATTAGTAGTAGTAGTAGTAGTAGTAGTAGTAGCAGTAGTAGTAGTAGTAGTAGTAGTAGTAGTAGTAGTAGTAGTAGTAGTAGTAGTAGTAGTAGTAGTAGTAGTAGTAGTAGTAGTAGTAGTAGTAGTAGTAGTAGTAGTAGTAGTAGTAGTAGTAGTAGTAGTAGTAGTAGTAGTGGTAGTAGTGGTTGCAGTTGTTGTTGTTGTTTTTAATGTTAATGATAAAGCACAGTGATTGGTGAAAACAAATTTAACGCTATTTAAGTTGAGTTTTGCTCGCCAGGAAACATTTTCAATGTAGCCAGACTTCCGGTTTTTATATATGACATAATTATAAATGGCATTTTCTCCTTTGGGTTTTCTTTACCATTTACCATCTAAATTGTTGATAGTTCTAATCAAGATTAAATATCTTAGTAAGTGTTTGAGCTGTGTTGTCAACCGCTATGAAGGGCTTCGTTGATCTTCTCTTGAGAATCAAACATTTAACCCGATAGTGCTATTAAAAGTTAGAGCAAAGCCGGTATTCTTCTATATAAACTGGAGCAATGGTGTCCAAGAAAATATAATATAAGTTGAGTTCCTATGCATCAAAGATATTTACACATGGGTTTTGAAATAAGGTTTTTCTTTTGTAGTAAAAGACACTGAACTCAAATGAAGCTCGTGTCTCTTTGGTGCTGTTCTTTATTTTATAAACTTAATTACTTGACGTTAAAAAGTCTTTGAAAATAATGATATAATGTGAAAAGTAAAACAATAAGACTTGGTTTAGATCCGCTGAAATGAAGGTGAAAACAAGGTGGTTTTGTGGGTTTTTTTACACCGGTTATATTACATTATCTCTTTTGAAAAGTTCACATAGATCAACTATTTCAGTAAAATAACGCGAGAGGTTTTAAGCATCAGTAAGATAGCTGTTCGTCGCATTTTGGAGATGGTTTACTAGAAATATTCAACTAATCTCTTAACTTTAAAAATGCAATACCACAGCGATTGTCAACACAGACCATTTTTGACATTAAAATGCAATACCACAGCGATTGTCAACACAGGCCATTTTTGACAATTGATCATCGTGCGCCATAAGTTAACGGATATACATCGGAAACACAGACCAGCGGTTCTCAAACTGGCCATGCCCACTTTGGCAGGCGGACTCTCAGCTCCATGGCAGGCACAAATCGGGATTTTCCAATGAGCAACAATGGTCCTCAAACAGTCGCGGTTTTTGTTCCCCATATATTCCAAATCCACATATTGTGATGAACAGCAATGTGCAAATTGCAATGTTGATTGCCACTTTTTTGGTCACTGAAATCCTCAAACTGTTAACTCTTAAGTCCCATCGTCAAAGTGGATAGTTCTGCGTCTAGAGAATCCACAATGTTGTCCCGCACAGAAGTCCCAGTTGTACAGCAACAGCAACAGCAGCAGCAGCAGCATACGTAGCCCCAGTGCCCTCTATTTGCCGCCATTTTGCTTGTGTGCCATGTTTGAGTCACGTGACGCGTGCTGCGCTGTTCTGTTTGTGTGCTGCGCTCTAGCGTGCGGAGTCTGTTCGGACTTCCCGGCGTCCAACTTTCTGTCGGAATCCGCCCAGGCCTTCCCCAACTACTGGCTGGAGGAGGATGAACCAGAGGTGAGTTCTCTACCACTTGAACGTCTCATAAGTTCTTCAACATGGATCATGGATATTCGGCGACGGGTCTCGAAACTGACGTCAGATAATTTTACATTCTGCCACACGTGGTGCCGGAATGTTTGTTTGGTGTTTTGCGTCCAATGTCAGCTTTTATTTATTTTTATTTTTTTTGGGGGGAGGGGGGGGGGGTGCAAAATCTGACATATAAATTGCTTGATCAAGTCTGCGAACCGGGAACCTTCCAATCAGGAGCACAACATTCTATCACTTGCGACAGTTATTGCCTCCCTTTACCTACTAATTTCAGACAGGTAAAGCAACAAAATAACAACAACAACAAAAGAGTATACATTTTATATGGATACCTTTTTTAAGATGAGTACTTTTTGCTGCGCCGCCCATAGTTCTGAGAAAGGCCATAAACTTGTTCCTCTAGTTCTGAGAAAGGCCATAAACTTGTTCCTCTAGTTCTGAGAAAGGCCATAAACTTGTTCCTCTAGTTCTGAGAAAGGCCATAAACTTGTTCCTCTAGTTCTGAGAAAGGCCATAAACTTGTTCCTCTAGTTCTGAGAAAGGCCATAAACTTGTTCCTCTAGTTCTGAGAAAGGCCATAAACTTTTCCTCTAGTTCTGAGAATGACCATAAACTTGAATGATTAAGCGTCGCGCGTGTGTGACTAGCCGCGCGTCCGTCTTTCATGGGTTTGCTCATGTTTTTATTTTGTGTGTTTGTATGTTTGTTTGTTATTCTCCTATTCCACTTCATCGTCTTTTAATAAAAACCTTCTCATGCCTGCAACAAAGTTGTTAACAATTCACGTTTAGTGGCGCGCCTTTTTGGTCAGTGCGCGGTGATCTTCGATGTAATAAGACAAATTTTTTTGTTTTGTTTATTTTTACTTTAAAGTCCCTATACCGCTGCTTTGCTCTGTTGCCTATCTTCCCTATACCTCTGCTCTACCGCTGGCGTCATTTGTTGCCTTCTTTTGTAGGCGACGTCCATTTATTCAGAAAAAAAAAATCATGGAACAAGCAAAACAGTAGGTTAAGATAAATCAGTCGCTTAAATGTTAATAAATCGGATAGGTTTTCTAGATTTGGAGACATACTCGAATGAAATTATTATTATTATTATTATTATTATTATTATTATTATTATTATTATTATTATTATTATTATTATTATTATTATTATTAT
>RQTK01000139.1:441074-460715 GCA_003991915.1 Elysia chlorotica
TTAGAGGGGGTGATTGCTTAAGAGTGGCCATGCGTTTTTTTTTCCTTTATCATCATCAATTTTATTATCATTTTATTATCATAATATGTCTGACAGGTGAACAGCCGGAGTCTACAGAGGCGTCTCTCCAGCGGCCCGGCCCCCATATCCCCGCAGAGACTAAGTCTCCTAAGGCAGCAAGAGTCCACACGCCTGCCCCTTCTATCCCTCCCCGGCGCCGCCTATGACGGGCGTCTGTCTCCCATGCAAGGCGGCCTGGCTAGGAACAGGCTTACCAGAGCCTCCGCTATCAGGGCAGCGCCGAACTGGCTCGGCTCAGAAGTCAACGCCCAGCAGCAGAGAGAGATGGAACTCAATCGGCAAAGGCTGCTCAACTCAGCCGCCGCTGCTGCTACTGCTAGCGCCGCCGACAGACAGCGAGGCGTGCCCAACGCGCTCCTCAACGCCCGGAATCTGGCACGCCTGGCCCCCACAGCGGCCTCTGCAGCAAACATGGCGGCCGCCAGGTGGCGGGACGGTCCCAGCATGCCTAGCGGGGAGGCCAGCAGGTATCTGCAGGGGCGGAGTTCCGGCGGGGAGTTCTCAATCAGTGGGGGGTCTCAGTCCCAGTGGCGGAAATCAGTAGGGCCTGCAAACTTCCGCGGTCAAAACTTACCCGTCACGCTGGACGTTGAGCTGGTGAACGGACCTCTCCCGCTTGCTGAGTTTGTCCCGGGGGGTCAAGAAAGTGTGGCTGGTAGTGGTGCCGCTGGGAGTACAGCAGTGGCTGGCAGTACTGATACACTCGGCACTGAGGCTGCGGGTGTGGGTGTGCCGGGGGATAGCGGGCGGGGCATGGACGCCAATTCTCAAAGCGCCATCAACACTGAAGCCGCGCTAAGCCTCTCTGGGCCAGGAAGCGGGCCCAGTAATACCAAGGCGACTTGGAATGGGCAGGCTCCCGTTGCTTTGCCTGCTAATAACAACTTTCCACCGCCACGGGACATCTCGGCACAGCCATTGCCTGCAGTGGGAGAGCTCAAACCGAGGGGGTTCGAAAACCTCCCGGTAACCACTAACGACAGGCTGAGGTTTGAACCCCCTCCCCCGCCAGTGCCGCCCATACCTCCGCTCGGTAACTCAGAGCCTACACTGTGGGACAGTTTGGTGAACGGTGCGGGTTCGCAGCCGGTAGCGGCAGTCGGGGGTCCACTGAGGGAAGCCGCCTACAACAGCGGGGCTGATATAGGCAACCAAAATACTCAGACCAACTACAACTCTAACGAACCGTTCCTAGACACTCTTAGTTTGGCGGGACAGCCACCCCCACCCCCACCGATAAATATAGACCAGGTAGGCGTAGCCGACCCTAGCCCTCAAGCTTTGGCAAGTACGAGCTTTCGTGAAGTCAAAACCATTATTGACAATGGTGGCATTGGCGACAACAGCGGACCACAGTATCACCTTTGGAGCCACATGCAACAAGGCCAACAACAGCAGCCCCAGATCAACCACTTTCAACGGCAACCACATCAACAGCAACAGCAGCAACAACAACAACCGCAAGAAGCCCAACCCCTGCTTCAAAGGCTGAACTCATTCCAGGCGTTCTCCGACCCTGACGTCTCCTTTGTAGATCTGTCCAACGGCGCTCTCTCACACCAGGACTTTAATTTTAGCTCCAGTATTAGCTCCCTCGGCATATCCCCTGGTCCCCCTCAGCACTCGCCTTCTCCCCTTGCTGCAGCCACAGGCGAATTCTTCGAGATTCTGGCGAGAACGCACCCGGGAACAGAAGACGTGTTGCTTCCCACACAGCGCTGGCTCAAATACTCGTCCTACGCGGAGCTTCCTTTTTGGCGCCAAACCAATGAAAACGCCAGCCTAGCCAATCAGCAGCAAGGATTGACATTTCCCGGCGACGCCATTAGTGGCGGTATCTCAGCCACACATGAATCACGGTAGCGGAAGTGGTTATGGGTGGTATCGGCCATGACAGCCAGAACCTATTCAGATCGTTATTTAACGGCGGAACTCGGCGTTCGCTAGTCCAAGAAGCAGAAACAGTTCCGGCGTCATCTGTATACACGCTGGCTGCTGTCTAAAGGTGAAGGTCATTTTGGGTTGCAAGACTGAAAAAGTAATTTCAAATAATCATGTTTCATAGGTGACATGTTTTGAATTCACCTATGCACATATTAAGTGCAATTATCTGAACAAATATTGTTTTGTTTTGTTTTTGTAAAGAGATGCAAAACAGCTACTAAATATCAGCCAAAACTGATGCAACTATGTTTTGTTTTTCGTTGTTTGTTTGTTTTTTGATTGCTTGTTTTTGGCGTAAGTATTGTAGCTCTGTTGGTATCTCAAGGCGTTTCTGGTTTAGGGCAAGAACAAAAGATATTTCCCATAGACCTTCCGACAGCCAACCGGTTTGTTGGTTGTTGTTGTTTTTTTTAATTGACCCGGCTTTCTATTTTGCTGCGCACTAAAGCTTGCATTCTTGACCCAACAATACTGTTGAAGTTGACCGTGAAAAACCCACAGAAATTTCACCGGAATTTGAACCTTCTGTAAAGTGCCAGTGTCAATGATACATAAATACATCAATACTGACTGTGCTGTACAACTGATAATTCTTCTTCGCTCGATTTTCTGCATTCTGATGATATCATTGCAAAGAAAGTTAAAGAGTGTTGGAGTGTGGCGACGAACAAAATGTTAAAACGTATACATTTGTTTTCATGGCAGAGGCAAGTAAAAGAATGGCCCAATGTTACAGGCAGGCGTCAAAGCTAAGAGTGAAGCACACATATGGATTGAGCCCGCTTCGTGAAGCAATTTTTTTACAATAAAAGAAGGGGAAAAGTCAATCAGTGTTTGATTTGAATTTTTTAATGTGGCCTCTGGCTTTACTTCTGAATGTTGAAAAATTCATCTAAGAATTAAAATTTCCAACCAATAATAGAACTTGGTAATACATGTACTATAAAACTTTAAAAATCCTCCTTCTCCGAAAAAAGATTACTCCTTTCTGTGAAACAAGCATCAGAAAATTGATTTCCATGCGATATTTGCCTTAGTTCTCTTGGCTGTATAACCGTAAAGAAAGATTAATTTAAATTGCCAGATATTCTGCAATATTTTGAATAGGTAAATTTAATTTAAATGGAGTAGAAGAAGACATTACATGTAATCAAGAAGAAAAGGATCACACAGAATTTTCTAAATAAAAGTTTTATTTCGCCATCAAGTGCAAAGTTAAGAGTTGAGCAGTAATAATAATAATAATAATAATAATAATAATAATAATAATAATAATAATAATAATAAAAATTATTATTATTACAGTAAAAGTAATGTTTGTTATAATAAAGATAATGTAGATGGTAATAATAACAATAATAATTATTATAATAATAATAATATTGATGAAGAGCCGGGGGTTAGGCAGCCTTATTTGGTATAGTTGTGCACCGACAGTTTGTAGACACCGATTCACTCTAGCCTTGTACTAAATGATCTTATGCTCATATTCAATGTGAAAAATGATTGCTAAAAAAATAATAAAAAATAAACAATTTTGCTTAGGTTTCATGCGGACACATTTTGTATGTATTAAACTGATTCACTGTCAAATACTTTAAAAATCAAAACAAAAATAACTATAGAACTATAGAGATTGATCCCTTGTGTCGTTATATTGGACAAACACTTTATGTATTTTAACAGGTACACGCAAAAATTAATGTGTTTGTTTTTTGTTGTTGCTGTTTTTTACCACTAGTAACCCGAAGTTTTGACACTGAATTCTTTCATATCTTTTAAGATTCCTGTTAAATTTCACACAGCTATCCTTGTCTTAAGCAGGTACAACTTGTTCTCACTGTTTCACTTCTAAATCTTTATAGCCTGGGTGAGTAATAATTTGATATCTTACAAAGTTTAGGAATAATACTGTTCCAAAAAAAATACAACTGGAGAGTAAGTAGAAATAATTTGACCAGCATAACATGCTATTACAGAAGCAGTTGTCTTCAACATAGAAGGAAATAGATAAAAATAGCAACGGAACAATGCAAAGGAAACAAATTTTAAAATTTATACAAAATAAACAGGGAGCCATAATTTATAGTTCTTCTTGCCATGGATAACTTCAGTATTAAGTAAAAATTGAGGGATATATGATACCATTCAACCGACTAGGACATTGTTAAATAGGGATAGGGGCTATGGAGAAAGAGAGAGAGAGAGAGAGAGAGAGAGAGAGAGAGAGAGAGAGAGAGAGAGAGAGAGAGAGAGAGAGAGAGAGAGAAAAGAAGAGAGAGAGAGAGAGAGAGAAGAGAGAGAGAAAGAGAGAGAGAGAGAGAGAGAGAGAGAGAGAGAGAGAGAGAGAGAGAGAGAGAGAGAGAGAGAGAGAGAGAGAGAGAGAGAGAGAGAGAGAGAGAGAGAGAGAGAGAGAGAGAGAGAGAGAGAGAGAGAGAGTATTGAGAGAAGAGAGAGAGAGAGAGTTTGTAGGCATTATTAAATTTTAAACCGATAATAATATCATGATTTGAATACTATTGATTGTATAGATAACAAAAATGCTGTCCATTATTGTCATGTCTCCAGCACAAACTGATAATATAAAACAAGACTAGCAAAAAAGCTGGCAGAATAAGCAAGAGTACAGTCCCCTTAAAAAAAGGGGGGTGGGGGTAATAATAATAATATTATAATAATGAAAGCATGCCACTTAATAAATAACAATAAAAATTATCATAGGACAAAAAAATTTGGGGGTTTAAACAGAAACACTCAAAAAGTAAAATTAAGCTTAATGCAGTTATTGCGTCTACAAAAGCAAAGTTTTGATCCACAACGTGGGCTGTGTGTTATTTCTGTTTTGCAGCTGCAGCTAGTTGTGACCTATTCGTACAAGGCACTGCACAAAGTTGTTGCAATCACAATTGTTGCGGTTGCTGAAAATCCAAAGAGGACCTAACTACTGCTAATGCCAAGGAGGAATGTCTGTAACGTAATACTACAACACTGGTAAATCTTTGAGCACTTGAAAAATTACAGTGTGCAAATTTATACAAGACATGCTAAAGCTAGACATAAAAAATTCAGTCTAAATTCAGTTTTAAAAAAAATGTATACTTCTCTTGTTAATAAAAATGTTTTGTGTCAAGTCTTTGTAGATGCATACAAAATGTAATTACTTTAAAGCCAAGCAATTTTTTAAACTAAAAAAAAACAACACACAAAAACAGATGTGTATGAAGATTTAAAACTGTCCAACAAAAAGATGGAGTGTGTCCAGATTAAAAACTATGGTTGAGTATTCCTTTAAAGCATATACATGTTGTTTTTTGTTTGTTTTATTTTTTGTTGAGTATTTTCATTGGCACTTGGATGCTACAAAAACTTGCATTAGAAGCTAGGACTAGGTTCTTTATGGATACAAATCAGAGGACACTTGGTCAGATAAAAAGTTGAGCTGTGATTTTCAAAAATTTCAATACAATTCACTAGAAACAATGAATGAGCACAGTATATGTAAACCTGTTTTTGTTGGGGGGGGGGGGGTTGTTCAAGCCGACTGTCTCGGCCGAAAACATGCCCCGATTATCAACAACGTTTTAATCCCATTTTATTATTTTTTTTTCCGACGTCTTGGAAAACCAACCCATTCACATCAGACCGTGATTGCCATAAAAAGAGTAGGCAGAGAAAAAATTGGTGAAACTAGAGGTTTTCATTTTTTGCAAAGAAAACGCCAAGTCACAAAAGTTTTTATATGATGTTCAGTGTATATAGATAATTGTAAATATCTATGCACAAGCCACTAGGCAAAAAAAGACTTTGAGGCACATTTGTCCAGTAGAGAACTGAGCTACATTCACAAAGTGTGAGAGAAAGGCTGCGAGATTTGGTAGATTTGGTCTATCTAAGTATACATGATTTACGATTAAGTCACTGGGTGTAAGAATTCCATGATGTTGTTGCGGCTCAAATGTTGTGCATTGGTCAAGTGAAGAATATGAAACCACACAATAATTATTGTACAGTCATGTGTTGGCGGACTGATACTGATAGCATCCCTGGCTTTGACGACAGATGATGAATTAATCAATTATGCAAAAAGGTTGGTTAAAGCAGGCAGGAAAAGCCAAAGCCATAGAATGTACGCTTGTAAACTAAAAAGGGATTATAGACACAGAACATGAGTATGTCCCACACCATTCAGTACCGCAGACAATGAAAGCAAACAAAAAATTGAATTAAGCAGTACAATTTGGTCAATCACAATAGCCTAGTAAGATGCCAATAAGTGTTCCCATAAGGCGTTTAAAATTTATAACTTCATATTTTAAAAACATTACTACTCTCTACAGTAAAATGAATAACTCGGTGAATGAGTGAATGGTTGGCAGTTTTGAAGCATGTTTAGCAAAGAGAATCTGAGCATGAAACACAGAGTGGCACACGTGGCATATTAGAACTATACAGCAGCAGCAACACAGCAGCAGCGGTAGCACATGGCAAGATACACACACACAAAAAATAATCAAAATTTCATTTCATCCTTAACAAATCATTCAAGAAAAAATAAACAAACATTAACTTTGTCTCGGGTTACAATACCGTTTCCACTAAAAAAAACCTGTAAATGTTCATTGAAATAAAAGCACTTTTTGGTAACGTCCAATGGTTAAAAATGTGCCCACTTTGGTCCTAGGTTTTGGTCTCAGAACACCCTTCTTTTCTTGTGTTTGATTTATGGTGTAAAGTTTCATCCTTTGTCCCTTACATAGCATCATAACAAACAAAAAGCAAAAGCAAAAGCAAAAACAGCAGCAGCACCACCATATAAAACGTTTGTTCTTTACTTTCTAAGAAATAAATTTTTAAAAATACAACTTTTTTTAAGTAATTCAATGACTGGTACATTTATGGAACATAAACAAAATGTCATTTGAATGGGTCATGATTCTTTGAAAAAAAAAAATGAAAAGGATAAAGTGTACAGAGCCCACAAAGTTAACATCCTTTACTTTCTCAGGCATGAGTTTATGGTATCTTCAATAGGGACTGACTTCTCTTAAGAGTTTCATGAAGAAAATAAAGCCATCTTGGCTTTAACCCTTTGGACACATTTGTTATAGATAAATTTAAAAAAAAGGATTCGTATGGCGACATATTGAACTCTGGGCTCCAATCAAAAGATCAGGTTCTTCAGCAGAAAAGGGAACTTAAAAAAAGTAATAATGGTTTCGTTAATTCTTTTAAACAAAACAAAACAAAGAAAAATCATTGATACAATTATCCTCATCTAATTTTTTCTATTTTTCTTTCAAGATGTTCTAGAAGTTTCCAGAAATGTTACCTGTATTACACGTAAGGCAGATATATGCGCAGCAAACATACTGCATGATGGCCGACAACCCGTTACAACTGTTTAAAAAAAAAATGAAAACACTCTGGCACTTAGATGGACAAACAATGCACGTGATATCACTCAGATATGAATAGTTCATCTTTGCAAAGCAATATTGGTCCGTCTTATGCAACAGTTGTCAACAAGATCTTACATGCAAGGGGAAAGGGAGCAAAAAAATGAGAGAATAAAATTAAAAAAAAGGTAATAGTGGAATTATTGTTATATGAGTGTATTTGCAATTAAAAGAATGGAATAGTTAAGTACACATAATTTTAAAAAAACTTAAGTCGTCTTCCTAAGCAATACTTGATGGCATTTTTTATACAGTCTTAAAACATGTTTTGACATATTCTGCAATGCACAGAAAACTTAATGAAACACGTGAGAAATAGGATGGGTATGTCTCCTTACACAAATATACTGGCAAAGCTTGAAAAAAAAAAAAAAAGCAAACACTGAGAGTGAAAGATCATTTGAAGACATATAAAAAAGCAACAACAACAAAATTTAACAAGCAAATTGATTGTATGATTTCACAAACATTTTCCCTTCACTTTAAAACATTTTCAAATCTCTTGATCTCTTGAATTCTTTTGCACAACCTACTTCAATCCTGTTGTAGACTAAAACTCTTAAATGTAAATTTTTACTCCCTCAACACAGCGTAAATAATGCAATTCATACACATTTCTGGTTCACATTTTGTTACAGCCTAGTTTTCAGTTACATTTTTTTATCCCAAATTAACAAAAGGAATTATTTAATACAAAAGGGCAAAGAACATAAATCTTTCCTTGATGCATTTCTGCTATTTTATATAAGGTGATAACAATTGCAGAAATAACCATACAGACATAACAAAACCATGGATGTATGAATAACTTATACACACAAACAAATGCTCAAAGCTATCAGCTTCCACGAATCAGATCTCCAATCTTTAACTACTGTGTAGGACACAATATTTAAAATAGTTAAGCACAAACCAATTTTCTCTGCAGTTATCATACTTATGCCAAATTAAAAAATTTTTATTACGAAGTTTTTATTGCTTTTTTTTTTCTCTTCACGATTTGCAAAGAATTGGCGATAACTATAGAAGTAAATAGGTTGCTTGTTGCTGGAAAGATGGGAAAAAACAGTGGCACTGCAGGTGATAAAATATTGATGTTGATATAATGCAAGGCTAAACCTCTAAATTAAAGATCTTCACTCCAACTGGGTGAATGCCAGACGCTTTCAGTAATGAAAAATGTTGTCCATGAACAATAAAGGGAAAAAAAGTATTGATTTCATGTCCGATAAGCTGCAAACTGTATTGGTGATAGACACCAGAGTTGTCTGAACAAATTTTAGAACATTCTTTTACATTAACCCTGGATTCAGAAAAGGATGAATTACAAAAATACTATGCATCATTCCACTAACATGCTAAAACGCTTCCCGCTTTTGAAATACAGAAACTCTAAAGACGTTTTAGAGGGTCACCGAATTGTGTATCTGTTTCTCATTTAAACAAAATGTCATCAACGTTGCCAGTTTTACATTAACAGCTAACTGCAGTGATTCAATTTTTTGAATATATAAAGAAAGAGAAAAGGAAGTTTTCTCTGACACTTAAACTCATATAAAATAACGAAACCCAACAAGCCTGATTTCTCATTTTTAGCTCACACATTCATTACATATCATTCTAATCATTCTTACAGGTAAAGCAATAAATAAAATAAAAAATTAATTAAACGGGCGAGTTACCCTTGTTTACATTTAATAATCATAAATGAAAAAGAAAAAAAAAAACAATAGAAGACTACATTTCATGGATTATTATTATTAAAGCTTGTTCATGTACACCCACAGCACAGACTATTGCGACACAGCCTCCCCCCGTCTGTTGTATAGAAGCGTGACTCTCACCACAACGTGATGGGTTAAAAACCAGCATGGAACGATTAAACAAATGGTGGTATGGCATGGAATTTATCTAGGTCTGGAGTGTGTGCGTCTACTCTGCCTTGGGGGCTTCCGTCGACTCGGCTGCTCCTTCCTCTTTCTTCTCCTCTGATGCTGATGCCTCCTTCGCTTCTTCCTTCTTCTCCTCCGCTGGTTTCTCGGCATCGCCTTTTGCTGCCTCATCTTCCGGCTTTGCCTCCTCCTCCTCTTTTTTCTCCTCTTTCTTTTCCTCTTCGCCTTCCTTAGCTGCGGGCTCCTCTGCTGCCTTGGCACCCTCCTCATCCTTCTTCTCCTCTCCCTCCGCAGGCGCGTCTCCTCCCTCCTTCTTGTCCTCGCCCTCGGCCGGTGCGGCTGCCGCCCCCTGGTTGTTGGAGGCGCTCCTCGCCCGCTTGGGCTTCTTGACGAGTCCTCGCTCCACCAGCACCGCGGCCTCTTCCACCACCGTCTCCTTCACGTCCTTCGGCGTGATGCCCAGAACGTCCTTCATCTAAAAACAGTAGTGTTAAAAAGAAAGATAGAAAAATTAAAAGTCTACAAATTATTTTATATTGTTTTTTGCATTTTGAAAAAAAAAAATTTGGTTTAAACATTTAAATTTTCATCCCAAAATCAGAATGGATTATCATTGCTTTAAATGTTTAAGCTGTAAAGGTTGGTGACACTTGCTTTTTTTTTGTTTACAAATAGCAGATATTACCACTATTTCAGAAATACTTGCATAAGTCCATGATTCTTAAAAAACTAATTAAAGCCAGAAAGCTTTAAAAAAACTTAGACCACATAGAAATTATCTCTGCCTTCTGTGTTTAATTTTTTATGGCTTTCTTTGATGGACTTTTCCGAGATTGTACAAAACGATGAGAAATCTTCACACAGACCTAGAGGTAGAAAGACAAAAATTTAACAAGCACACAAAAAAGATTAAGACTATTTGTCTGCATAGTTTACCCGAGCGTTGTCAAACTGGCTCTGTTTCCCGACGACGGGGATCAGCGTCTTGGCGTTTTTGTTGATGAGGCTGAGTCCCCAGAGGGCCATGTTGGGTAGCGCCATCGTGTGGATGTTGTAGCCCTGGGGTTTGAACTCCTTGCTCAGTGCCAGGGCAATGTCTCGCATCCACACGTTGCCGCTGTGCAGGATGTGACGGTTTCCTAGAGAAAGAGGTCGCGTTAAACAATATCGGTCACTCCGTCATAACCGTGTCATTTTGTAACATGAAATTTCAAATTTCATTTCCATATCACTAAGTGTTCATTTTTCTGTGTTGGTTGGCTATACTTTTTTACACCATAGTTTTAGCAATATGTATTTTATTGATTGCTTGATTTAAACAAATGTAAAGCGCTTTAAGCAAAAATATGGGAAAGCTGCTATATAAATGCACTTTATTATTATTATTATTATTATTATTATTATTATTATTATTATTACCTATAGGGTTCATAAAAGTAACATGGACAAATAAACTTTGAATGATTACGACAGCGGGCACATCATATCAAATGCATGAGTTATAGGCCGTATTTGAAAAGTTTTGTATAGTCTAAGCCTGTAGCTTATAATAATGGGTAAGTAATGAGGCAAACAAATAATGTCAAAACTTTTTGTTTATTCCTTTAAAAAAATTTAAGGAAGATAAAGGCAAAAATAAGCCCGTTTGTTCATTTTCACCTTTTCAACAATATATGACTTGCATTTCTGTAGCCCCCTTGACGATATAATACTTTACATACCCCCATTCCCCAAAATTTCTAAGTAATTTAGAGGAAACATAATATTTTTTTCAAACAGCCTTCATGATTGTATTTAGAAAAACTGTAGAATGTTAGAGTATAATTATTATATTATAAAAAAAAGGCGTGTGTCTTACCAGCGACGTTGTCGAGCGAGAGAGCTTTGACGAACGCGGCAGGCGACCACCTACAGAGAGAAACATACACAGAGTTTAGAGCTACATCTTGACCACCTACAGAGAGAAACACACACACAGAGTTTAGAGCTACATCTTGACCACCTACAGAGAGAAACATACACAGAGTTTAGAGCTACATCTTGACCACCTACAGAGAGAAACACACACACAGAGTTTAGAGCTACATCTTGACCACCTACAGAGAGAAACACACACACAGAGTTTAGGACCATCTTGACCACCTACAGAGAGAAACACACACACAGAGTTTAGGACCATCTTGACCACCTACAGAGAGAAACATACACAGAGTTTAGAGCTGGGAGCGGACTTACATCTTGACCACCTACAGAGAGAAACACACACAGAGTTTACCAACTACAGAGAGAAACACACACAGAGAGTTTAGGACCATCTTGACCACCTACAGAGAAATACACACACAGAGTTTAGGACCATCTTAACCACCTACAGAGAGAAACACACACACAGAGTTTAGGACCATCTTGACCACCTACAGAGAGAAACACACACACAGAGTTTAGAGCAGTTAGGAACTGTTGGTTATGCTTGTTTCATTTAGGCGTACATTTATACAAACAAGTTTATAAGACAACTGATACAACTTTTCTTTAATTGAATTAGGATCTTTATTTCTGGAAATCGATCAATCTGCCATCACGCATGCTGCTTCATATCAACTACAATGACATTAGAGTTAAGTCCCCAGATTCGTATATTTGATATGCCAGGTTGCCAAAATAAAATAGAATAAAAATCTAATCATCAAAGATCTTACAGGTACAGGTAAAAGTAATCGACATTATCAACAGGAACGACCTTCAACAAAAAGGATGAAACAAAGAACGATGATTGCCAATGATAGAAATCTTTTAATACAGGCGTTCTGGGTTATTGCTTGCGGTGGAAAAGTTTTGTTTGTAAGTACGGTTATTTCAAATAAGCGTAAACCACTCCAACTTAAAGAGATAAAAGCTACTATAAATGTAGAAGAAGGTTTAAATCTTATTTACCATAAAAAAAGAAAAAACAATTTGAAAAAAAAAAATTAACAAAAGGAGTTCTTACGTGGAGAGCACTGTACTTTGCTATTCAAGTGTACAGATGTTACAAGTCTATTGAAATGAACAGCATTGTTGTGCCAACTAGCATTACTTACAACAGATGTTCTAGTAGATCTATTGAAATGAACAGCAGTGTTGTGCCAACTAGCATTACTTACAACAGATGTTCTAGGTCTGCCCACTAGTATTACTTACAACAGATGTTCTAGGTCTATTGAAATGAACAGCAGTGTTGTGCCAACTAGCATTACTTACAACAGATGTTCTAGGTCTGCCCACTAGTATTACTTACATCTTGCTGAGCGTCCAACAAAGGAGGCCCCAGCGGAAGCGTCGGGTTCATCACAACCAGGTCAATTTTGTCAGCGTCTAGAGGAAACAGATTTACACACTGTCAAATATTTTCCATTATAATAATATACCAGAAACAAAATACATTTTATTTTAAAAATAAATCAACCAATTTTTCCTAACATAATTTACCTTTTTACAATCCCTTTTCCTATTCCTTGTGTGCGTAAATAATATGTTATTACAAGTGCCTTATGCTATTGAATTTTTTTTTTAAGTTATACATGCAATACAGCGCTCAAACATGAAAATAACCTAATAACTTCAACAAAACTAAACAACAAAAAAAAACCTCTTGCTTTTTGAGTTACCTGGAAGCTCTTTGACAAAGTCCCAGGCAGCTTTCTCTGCCAGCACGAGGGACTTGATCAGAGGCTCTGCGGTCTCCGCGTCGGTCCAGTCGGCCTCGGTGAAAACTTTGTCTGATGGGGCGGCAGGGGCAGCTGTCATGGAGGTGGGAGGACATTGTAGGAATTGTGATAATGATGATGATGATGATGATAATAATAATAGCAATAATAATAATAATAATAATAATAATAATAATAATAATAATAAATTATAATAACAATTCCAACTTTTCCTTAATATCCTTTTGTATAAAAACTCAACAAGTGGTGGAAATTACACATAAGAAGTTCTTATAAAGATCAAGGCCTGAAATAAAAAAATGTTTAAGGACAATCATCCAGTTTGGACACTTGTGAAGAACATGTGATAAAACTTATCAAAACCTTTTCTTTCTTCCACAAACCCACATACATAACAAAATCAATAGAGCTTATTAAACAAAACAAAAAAAAAAAAACAATTCATAAAACAATAATTACCTTCCTTGTGTGCTAAAACTTTAACGGAATTACCAAGTGGACAAAATTAGAACGCTAAAAGGATGGAATTTGGCACAAGTATTCGATCCCTCAGTACCACTTGTGAACACTTCAGTTATATCACACAATACTTGGGGATGAAAGAGGAAAACTTTTCCACTACAGCTTGGTCTTTCAAGAAAAGAATTCTTCAAGCTCACTTGGAGAGCCAGTTGGTGTTTTTTTTAAATGCGTGTTAAAAAAAAATTGGCCAATAACAAATTTCAACTATCAGAGTCACTGAGTGCTACAAACGTTTCCAACAAGTGTAAGATCATACTCAGACAAATATTCTTCCAAAGCCATAAAGGATGAGAATATCAGAGTGGGATTTTTGTGTGGGTTTTTTGTGTGTGTAAATGGTGTATTAATAGCTATGTTAATGATAACATCCAATCAGAACTCTTAGAGAAAGACACTTAGACAGTGTGTTGGGTGTTCAACAAGGTTTTGAAGAAAAAGTAAAATGCTTTTTCCAGTTTCTTGAGTGGGTTCATAACATCCTTATCAAAAATTCTGTTATGTCTAAGCTTAATCATGGGGGGATCTTGCACCATAAACAAAAATCAGTGGATATCATATATATAAGAATAAAATACATAATTTTTTAGTTTGCCTTTTGTTCAAACTCTTATGATACTGTTTTGTTTTGTTTTTCTTTAAAGAAACCATTGATTTTCTTCAATTATGAAATTAAAATTTTAAAAAAAGTTGATATAAGTGTAGATGCTAGTTATGCTTGTACGTCTTTAGAGTGACCTTGTATGCCCACACAAAGTCACATACCTGTGATGGCCTGGTAAGACAAAGTCACATACCTGTGATGGCCTGGTAAGACAAAGTCACATACCTGTGATGGCCTGGTAAGACAAAGTCACACACCTGTGATGGCCTGATAAGAAAAAGTCACATACCTGTGATGGCCTGATAAGACAAAGTCACATACCTGTGATGGCCTGATAAGACAAAGTCACATACCTGTGATGGCCTGGTAAGACAAAGTCACATACCTGTGATGGCCTGGTAAGAAAGAGTCACATACCTGTGATGGCCTAATAAGACAAAGTCACATACCTGTGATGGCCTAACATGACAAAGTCACATACCTGTGATGGCCTGGTAAGAAAAAGTCACATACCTGTGATGGCCTGGTAAGAAAAAGTCACATACCTGTGATGGCCTAACATGACAAAGTCACATACCTGTGATGGCCTGGTAAGACAAAGTCACGTACCTGTGATGGCCTGGTAAGAAAGAGTCACATACCTGTGATGGCCTGATACGAGCTGGCCAGCAAGATGCGCTTGACCGTCTTGGACTCCACGCCGGCCTTGAACGCTTGACCGTCTTGGACTCGACGCCGGCCTTGAACGCCGCCTGGATGGCATCGACTGCGGGCTGGACCGGCGCCTCACCTTCCGCCGCGGGGGCTTTCTCTGCCTCGGGCTTGATGGTGTAGATCAGGTACTGGACGTCCTTCATGGCTCTGGTGGGGGAAAAGGGAGGTTTGAAGCATTTATGGCAGAACTTATTCACATTGAGACTCTGTTAGTTAATTTGCTCTGACAGTCTCTCTCTCTCTCTCTCTCTCTCTCTCTCTCTCTCTCTCTCTCACTCTCTCTGTATATGAGTGTACACAGTAAAAGGTGCTCATGATGTGTAGATATTTGAGTTGGTTTAAACCTTCAACGTCAGCACTATAGGCTATATTGTGGACGGACCCCAAGACGGACGTCTGACAATTTTATAGTTGCCACACGAGACAGGATATGACTCATGTCTCAGCCGGTCACATTAAACTGTCACCGACTCAACCAGTAGGGAACTAAATCGCCAGGACTCGAACCACGGACCTCCTGCATGGGAAGCCGATGTTCTACCCCGGGGCTACTGCGCACCAGTGGCGTGTGGATATGGTACTCGCAACCCTTCATGGTCTGGTTAAGGGGAGAAATTACGGCAAAATGATACGTCCCGTAACTCATTCACTCTATAAGTTAACATGTTTCGGTAGATAACTTGTTCAAGTTGGTAGGTGATCATAACGCCCTTCGTGATTTGGTATGAGGAGGTTTTATACATTACATGTAGCCCTTTACATGAAATGAATTTTCCTATAGGGTATGATAACAAGCAAAATTAAACAAAATTACCACTGTTTACAATGTCATGGAAGTAAAATAAATTGTACAACTTTTCTTTCTTTCTAAAAGTAATAATAAGATAAGATAGATATTATTTATTCATTTCTTTTGGAAAAATTGAGAAGTGTAATAAATAAGAAAAGAATTTTTTTTTTTTTTTAATTTGTACAAAACTTACTGCTCCCATGTCTCAGGTTTAGCAGGGTCAACTTCCACAACCTCGACCTTGAACTTGGCCTCGGGGCAGAGCTCGGTCAAGGCCTTGACCTTCTCCTCCTCCTCGCTAAGGGAGGCGACTGTGGCGCGAACCTGGTGTCCCTCCTCCTGCAGCTGTTTGATGATGTGGGCATTGGTGTAGGTGGTGCCTTCGGTCACAAGAACAACTGGAGGGGGAAAAACATACAGAGCAATCCATTAGTATTTGTTTGACGAGATGGCTGGGGGGCGCGGTGGTCCAGGGGTAGAACATCGGCTTCCGACGCAAAAGGTCCCGTGTTCGAATCCTGGCTGTTGCGTTCCCTACTGGTTGGGTCGGTGTCAGTTTAATGTGACCGGCTGATTCAGGAGTCATGGTATCCCCGCCCTGTCTCGTGTGTGGCAGCACATAAAATTGTCTGACGTCCGTCTTGGGGCCCGTCCACAATATAGCCTATATAGTGCTGTTGTTGGACGTTAAACCAATCCAACCCAACCCTCACAACGAGTTTAAAAAAAAATAAAAAAACTGACTTGAGTCATCCATGACTTAACCACACACGGCATGCAGCAGCGCATTGAAGGAAAATGATGAACTGATCGAACATGGGTAGATAACAAAAGAGATTGTGCCGGTGTTAGTGATGAAGGTAATTTTGTCGAAGCTGATGATGGAGGTAATTTTGTTGAAGCTGATGGTGGAGGTAATTTTCATAAAGCTGATGATGGAGGTAATTTTGTTGAAGCTGATGGTGGAGGTAATTTTGTTGAAGCTGATGATGGAGGTAATTTTGTTGAAGCTGATGATGGAGGTAATTTTGTTGAAGCTGATGATGGAGGTAATTTTGTTGAAGCTGATGATGGAGGTAATTTTGTTGAAGCTGATGATGGAGGTAATTTTGTTGAAGCTGATGATGGAGGTAATTTTGTTGAAGAAGAGAGAGAGAGAGAGAGCGAGGGAGATATGCCAGGCAGACTGAATAGCTCAATAAGAGACCGGCATGAGACGAGCGGAGAGACAGAGGCTGGAAATGTCACGCATGTCTGTAATGTCCCAGTGGCCTGGTAGAGCTGCCGGGGGTTCCAGGGCTGTGACAGCGTGAGTGTGTGTGAGTGTGTGTGAGTGTGTGTGTGTGTGTGTGAGTGTCTGAGACAGTTGAAGTGTGTGAGTGAATGCCGGTGCCCCACCCCCAGACCACTAACGGGGGTCCCATGGCTGTGACAGTGTGTGTGAGTGTGTGTGTGTGTGTAACAGTGTGTGAGTGTCTGAGACGGTTGATGTGTGAGTGAATGCCGGTGTCGCACCACCAGACCGGCTCGCTACTCACTCTAGCACCGTGATGTGTGTGTGTGTGTGTGACAGTGTGTGAGACAGTTGATGTGTGTGTGTGTGTGTGTGTGTAGGTGTGTGAGTGTGTGTGTGTCTGAGACAGTTGATGTGTGGGTGAATGCCGATGCCCCACCCCCAGACCACTAGCACCAGACCGGCTCGCTACTCGATGCTTGCTACTTGCTATTTCCTAGCTGCTACTCACTCTAGCACCGTGCTGTGTGTGTGACAGTGTGAGTGTATGTGTGACTGTGTGAGTGTGAGTGTGAGTGTGACAGTTGATGTGTGAGTGAATGCCGGTGTCGCACCACCAGACCACTAGCACCAGACCGGCTCGCTACTCGCTGCTCGCTACTCGCTGCTCGCTACTCGCTGCTTCCTAGCTGCTACTCACTCTAGCACCGTGCTGTGTGTGTGACAGTGTGAGTGTGTGTGTGACTGTGTGAGTGTGAGTGTGAGTGTGACAGTTGATGTGTGGGTGAATGCCGATGCCCCACCCCCAGACCACTAGCACCAGACCGGCTCGCTACTCGATGCTCGCTACTTGCTGCTACTCACTCTAGCATCGTGCTGTGTGTGTGACAGTGTAAGTGTGTGTGTGTGTGTGAGTGTGTGACTGTGTGTGTGTGTGTGTCTGAGACAGTTGATGTGTGAGTGAGTGCCGGTGCCCCACCCCCAGACCACTAGCACCAGACCGGTCCGCTACTCGCTAGTCGCTACTCGCTACTTGCTGCTTCCTAGCTGCTACTCACTCTAGCACCGTGCTGTGTGTGTGACAGTGTGAGTGTGTGTGTGACTGTGTGAGTGTGAGTGTGAGTGTGACAGTTGATGTGTGGGTGAATGCCGATGCCCCACCCCCAGACCACTAGCACCAGACCGGCTCGCTACTCGATGCTCGCTACTTGCTGCTACTCACTCTAGCATCGTGCTGTGTGTGTGACAGTGTAAGTGTGTGTGTGTGTGTGAGTGTGTGACCTTGCTGCTTCCTAGCTGCTAGTGCTACTCAGTCTAGCATCGTGCTGTGTGTGTGTGGGTTAAAGTCTATGACAAACTTGCTCTATCAAACTTTTAATGCATCACACAGCTACAGGCATTCATGATTGTAATAGTTGGTAGTATCTGGGATTTTGTCCCCTGCGTTGTTCCCGTAGGACACAAAGAGAGAAGTCTATGACAAACCGACTGTATCAAACTTTTAATGCATTACGCTTACACAGCTACAGGCATTCATGATTGTAATAGTTGGTAGTATCTGGGATTTTGTCCCCGGTGTTGTTCCCGTAGGACACAGAGAGAAGTTCTCATATAACCAGAGAAAAGAAGAGAGTAATTTTATTGTCTGTGGACCACATTAACTACATCTGGCCTAGTTTTTGTCAGTTCTCCCAACAAGGGACAAAGAAATTATCGGAAAAATAAAAGATTAATTCTTTCTGTTTTACCAGAACAGGCAAACAGTTGTTTGATACAGAGAGTGGGAAGAAGAGAGGCAGAGAAGAAGAAGAAGAAGAAGAAGAAGAAGAAGAAGAAGAAGAAGAAGAAGAAGAAGAAGAAGAAGAAGAAGAAGAAATAGAAATGCAAAAGGGCGGCAAGAAGGGAAAAGAGGACAGGTATAGATAAGTACAGAAAAAGAGAGAGAGAGACAAAGAGATAGAGAGAAGGAAAAAGGTGGCGGAACCTGGCGACGATGTAATGGAGAGACAGGCAAACAGACAGACAGACAGACAGGACAGAGAGAGTGGGAGAGAAAAATGTATAGAGTTTAAATCGTGGACTGTTAATCTACCAGGGTTGTTGCGACGAAGACAACTACACTGTACTATTAACTAGTAGAGACTTAACATCCAGTGTACTATTAACTGGTAGAGACTTAACATCCAGTGTACTATTAACTGGTAGAGACTTAACACCCAACAATGGATAAAGCACCAGAGGCACAGTGGTACATAGGATAATGTCGTTCTACTAAACCGCCTAATGTGATGTACTACCAAAATGGTTCCCGACTTCCCGGCTCAACTCCTGGCACTTAGTGTCAAAGTCCGATAAATGGCCGTTTGAATAGGTCCCATCTTTCCCTGGGGACAGTGCTGGCAGAGGGAAAAACAGGAAAAGAGAAGAGAGCGTGTTTGTGTGTACGTGTGTGTCTGTCTGTGTTTCCGGGGGGAGGGGGCATAAGTTACAGTGGCAGTAGACTCGTAATACCAGTGATGTAGTACAATGTATTTGTCATGATGGCTGTATTAGTTGTAGTAGTAGTAGTAGTAGTAGTAGTAGTAGTAGTAGTAGTAGTAGTAGTAGTAGTAGTAGTAGTAGTAGTAGTAGTAGTAGAAACTATAGTAGTAGTAGTAGTAGTAGTAGTAGTAGTAGTAGTAGTAGTAGTAGTAGTAGTAG
>RQTK01000139.1:462922-473185 GCA_003991915.1 Elysia chlorotica
CGGTCACATTATACTGACACCGACCCAACCAGTAGGGAACGCAACCGCCAGGATTAAAACTCGGGACCTTTTGCGTCGGAAGCCGATGTTCTACTTCTGGACCACCGCGCCCCCCTGCTTATGACGAGCTGAGTCTTTAGTCTTGTCTGGTCGTCTATCCCGTCGGTAGAAAACTAATTGCTGGCTTTGATCTATCACCTTGGCGATTTTCTTTGACGATTGAACAAAGCTATTAGTGCATGAGCCTAAATGCTACTATACTGATGTGACCCCTACATGTAAAATCGTAATTCGTATTGTGTAGGTAAACGTTTTAATTGTCTGATGAAGACTAAAAAGGTCGAACGCTTACGTCTTTGTTTCGTTTTGTATTCTTAGAGCTGCACTGCACCTTTTTTTTAATGGTGTGCCTTGCATATGGGGCCCCTACAGGTTGTGTCGGTGTTTTCAATATGTTTTCGGCTGAGACAGGATTCATAGCATCCCTGCACTGTCTCTATCAGTATCACAGACCATGTGAAAGAACATAAACTTAACTTGCCAGACGTACAGTCGTACACCCGTCCTGTGTCCACAATAAAGCCCATACATTGTTAAAGTGTTAAGTTACACGCACCAAACAAGCATGGGCTCGGGGGGTGACACAACAGTTACTGCGCACGCGCAGGGCTACACACCGCGGCCATGTTTGGTGCTAGCGATGCTACTGGTGCTATCGGTGCTAGTGATGCTAGTGATAGTGGTGATGCGAGTTCGATCCACCAGAGCCGGCGCTAGGGCCTGGGCCTGATTGGAGACACTCGATCAATTATCTGACCTGCCTCTGGGACATCGGGGGGTTGCCATGGCAGCAGACGCACTGATCAAGCAATCAATCTTATCGGATGTGTGAAGGGGGGGGGCTCAGAGAGGACATTCTGAGAGATGGATAGAAAGAAAAAGGCTGCGAGGGTGAGAAAGATGAGTAGAGAAGACGAAGAAGAAGAAGAAGAAGAAGAAGAAGAAGAAGAAGAACAACAACAACAACAACAACAACAACAACAACAACAACAACAAGAGGGAGAATGAGGAGGCATACTGAGGAAACCATGTATCCGTTCATGGCCAAGTATACTCCGTTTATTTCTTGCATACTCCTACTTTCTTACTTTATGATTTTCAAGCAGAAATTCTTGGATAGAAAATGAGGAACGCGGGAAAGAGAAACATGGTTTGCAATTGCAAATAATTCATGGGATTTGGAGAACTGGAAATTCTTCACAACAATACACTTCAGGTTCAAATTATCATATCTCCACAATAGGAGCAGCGTCTATCTTTTACTGTCGATACAATGTATTTTCCCTCATCTCTTTTCTTTTTTTTTTTTTTGACAACGTGGCTGCATTTGCAGCAATTACCATTGGCATAAATATTAAAATAGTGGGACAGTGACGTCAGTTGTGTAGGAAGAAGATAAATGGCTGGCTCCGCGAATCAATTTCCAGAGAAACAGAATTGCATCTCAACATTCAAAACTGTTATATGTACTAGGGGGACTGGGGCAGTATGTGTGCTGCAGAAGAAAAACTATTCCCCTGTAGATCAGCGACTATGAATCCTGTGGACATAGATTTTTAACTAGCAAAATAACAATAATAATAATAATAATAATAATAATAATAATAATAATAATAATAATAATAACGATGATGGTGATGATGATGATGATGATGATTAAAGACTCAACCAAATATGACACACGAAAAAAATTCAACGCTAATATCATAGCACTAGTTAGGCGTGTCGGACGAGATAGTGAGATGCGGGATATCGTGATGGTGTGTGTAAGTAACCTCTGCCCATGGTAAGGATGCTAAAAAGGTGGAACTCCCTAGATTGCGGGGGTCAAGAGCTCGGTGCCTTTTCGCGTCAGCTCTTGAGCATTTACGTAAATTCTAATAGCCTGTTATAAAACAAATTGTGATGGTATTTGGGACGCCATGAAAAGCGGGCTGAAAAACACGTAGTTATACGTGTATGTACACGGGAACAAAGTTCGGGCGTTGCCCTTTCTTTCTTTTTTTTTTTTTTACCTTAAATTTTCCTCTCACATTTTCCTATTTCGTTATCACAGTCGAAAATACCATAATCATGAGTTATCAACCAGTGCTAGGTTAGTAGGTCAAAGTTTTGAAGCAGAGAGTGGCCTGGCAAGAAGATAGCTCGTCTAACGGGCATCAGTAGCGTGGAAAACATGCTTGTACTAGCCGCGTTTCCCCTCTGATCACAGTGATAAATCAACACGTTCGAAATAAGATAACACCAAGTTCTAAAGCCCTCGTTCTGTGGGACTGGATCCAGAGGAAGTTTATACTAAACTACAAAAACAACGAAAACACCAGAAAAGGGGCAGGAGGAGGAAGGGGAGAAGAGAAGAGGAAGAAGAAGAAGAAGAAGAAGAAGAAGAAGAAGAAGAAGAAGAAGAAGAAGAAGAAGAAGAAGAAGAAGAAGAAGAAGAAGAAGAAGAAGAAGAAGAAGAAGAAGAAGAAGAAGAAGAGAAGAAAGAAAGAGAAGAAAGAAAACATGCATATCGTTAATCCGCATTTATCGCTGAGACGTAGTAAGGGCGGTAATATAAGATGAACTTTAACCGCTGCGCGTTTTTTTTTAAACAACAGATGCATAGGGACAGAGCGTCGTTTCCTTATAAGGCTTGATACAGTTTGCAAACTGATATCGCCGGATGGATTAAGTGTGCCACTGGCCGATAAGCTGTGACTAATCCACGGCGTTAATCCTCGTGTCTGCCAGGGTTATCAGTCCCCAGCCTCACAGCCCTAGGGATAATCCCTGAGATATCTTCTGGCGCCTACAGGCTGGTGCCAAACATCTTTGACTTCAACTGTTGGTCTTGGGGAGTGGTGGAAAGCGAGGGATGAGGTGGGGGAGGGGAGAGAGAAAAGGGAGAGAAAGTAAAAAATAGACTTAAGAGAAAGCTTGTACGATTATGTGACCGGCTGAGACTGGAGTCATGGTATCCCCGCCCTGTCTCGTGTGTGGCAGCACATAAAATTGCCAGATGTCCGTCTTGAGGCCCGTCCACAATGTAGCCTATATAGTGCTGCTGTTGGACGTTAAACCAACCCAGCCCAACCCAACTCGCTTGTACGATAGCATATATATCCAAAGAGAGAGTGAGTGAAAGAGACAGAAGCGAAGGGAGAGATAGAATAGAAAGAGTAACGACAAAAATAGAAATAGGCCGATGAAAGGTTTAATCTTTCGAGAGATGAAATAATACGTGAAGGTGTCTGTTTAGAAGGAAATTGGAAAGTCCACATAGCCCCCCCCCCCCCCCCCCCCCCCACACACACACACATAAGCCTCCTTTAAGTTCAAAACTACCATTGATACTAAGTTCCGTGAACAGTCACATTGGTAGACCGTGCATTGTATGACTCAACTCTGGTGCGTTGTGCTGTGCAGGATATTATTTACATTGTTTGTCTTGTATTTTTGTTTTGTTTTGGTGTTGTTGTTTTACTAATTTAGATGCAGTGCAATCATGTTTTCAAAGGTGTGTCATGGTGTGACCTAACAATGTGCGTGTCAGTCAGTGAGTGAGTCATTGAGTTAGTGAGTCTGCAAACCTGTTGCAGACAATCCACACATGCAGAAAAGTGGGAAAATCCGAAATACCCAGATCAGTACATGCCTTATGATCCACGCGACCATACTGAAAGACGTCATTTGGCCCCTTAGATTTGGCGTTTGGCGTGTTCTGATCGCTCATTGGCTCCAACAGTCTTGGACAGCGCTATGATTGGACGCCGATATTGGTGCAGATTCCTTTTACCTACCGTCTTGGTTTTGCTAATGAGCCCCTTTTATCGCAAGATCTCTACTGGCGACAGTTGGTGACGTTTTGTTTGTCGCTGTTACAGTGTTAGGTGCTATGCATTGTAGGGTTGGCGGAAAGAGACATCCGATTGCCTGTATGAGAAGTTTGAATGCTCTCAACGCCTTTTAAAGTAAATGATCTCTCCATGAAATTAAAAAAAAAGAAGAAGAAGAAGAAATGTAAACACCAAAACCGTTTTGTCATTTCCGTCAACCTTTGTTTCTTTTACTCGTCATGGGCGTTCACAAGCGTATGTGTCTATAAATAGTATAATATCGGGAGTCTAGAGCCTAGAGGTAAATAATCTAAATAAGCTGTTTAACTCTGTGCAGTAACAACAATATGCCTCTCGAAAAAAAAAAAAAGGGGGGGGGGGCCATGACTACAAAAACCCTCCGCACATTAAACTTTGCTACCTAGAAAATCTTCGGTCCAACCAACGCTGGAAAGAAAAAAAAAGAAAAACAAAACAAACTAGACCATTAACAAACAAGCGCAATGACTTGCATTCTCATTCTTCTCATTCTCCCGGCATCACAATCAAGTCTTTACACGAGATACAATCATGTTGTAGTACCAGGCAATTCAATTAAAGCTGCGCATTGTCTCTCACTTGGCGACAAATTACATGCAACCCGACACAAGCCTGCAGAGAAACCACGGAAACAAAAGCCCGACAAGCGACAAGCGGTGGCGGTCGCCAGTTACACCAATAAATCTGATGACTCAACACACAGCTATGAAGTATGAACTATGATGCTGGCGATGCTACCGCTGCTGCTGTTGTTGCTGTTGATGGTGCAGTCATGCAGTAGAGAGTGTGCTTAGCTACAACTTGACGGCGCATGTGTGGTTGTTGAGTTGTTGAGTTGGTTTAACATCCAACATCAGTACTATATAGGCTATATTGTGGACGGGCCCTAGGAACTGACGTCTGACAATTTTATGTGCTGTGTGGTACTCTATACTGTACTACTAACTAGGTATGCGTGTGGTCTGTACTGAATTGTACACTTGTGATTTAATACTATCTTTAGACACTAGTCTGTACGTTTCAGCAAAGGAGGCGGAATAGCTCGGCTCAGTCGGTAGAGCAGGTCGGCTGTTTTACAGGTCCCTCGGTTCGAATCCAAATGGGACCAACTCAGTACCTACTGCTTGTGTGGGTGTCTAGCCCTGGGGCCTCAGCCTCCACAGGATCCTCTAACGTTAGCTTCACCTCCTCCGACCAGGAAAGAGAAACAAAGCAGTGTGTGTGTGTGTAAGAGAGAGAAAGGGTTAAAGATAAAGAAAGGGAGAGAAAGATACAGACAAAGAAAGACTGGCAGAGACACACACACTCAGAGTCACGCGGTTTTATGTGTCTGTGTGAGTGTATATAATTACGTACCTAACAATGTGCGTGTCAGTCAGTCAGTGAGTGAGTCAGTGAGTGAGTGAGTCCTGTCATAACTCCTAGCACACACAGCTGCAGACAATCCACACATGCGGGAAAATCCGAAATGCCCAAATAAATAGAATGGTGTAAAGTGATTCTACCACCTATCCGTGGGGGGAGGGGGGGGCGCGGTGGCCCAGGGGTAGAACATCGGCTTTCGACGCAAAAAGGTCCCGAGTTCGAATCCTGGCGGCTGCGTTCCCTACTGGTTGGGTCGGTGTCAGTATAATGTGACCCTGTCTCGTGTGTGGCAGCACATACAATTGTCAGACGTCCGTCTTGGGGCTTGTCCACAATATAGTCAAGATAGTGCTGATGTTGGACGTTAAACCAACTCAACTCTGATCCACGCGACCATACTGAAAGGCGTCATTTAGCCCCGCAAATTTGGCGTGTTCTGATAGCTGATTGGCTCCGCCAGTCTTGGACACCGCTATGATTGGACGCCGATATTGGTGCAGATTCCTTTTACCCACCGTCTTGATTTTGCTAATGAGCCCCTTTTTATCGCAAGATCTCTACTGGCGGCAGTTGGTGACGTTTGGTTTGTCGCTGTGTGTTACAGTGTTAGGTGCTATGCATTGTAGGATTGGCGGAAAGAGACATCCGATTGCCTGTATGAGAAGTTTGAATGCTCTCAACGCCATTTAAAGTAAATGATCTCTCCATGAAATTAAAAAAAAAGAAGAAGAAGAAATGTAAACACCAAAACCGTTTTGTCATTCTCATTCTTCTCATTCTCCCGGCATCACAATCAAGTCTTTACACGAGATACAATCATGTTGTAGTACCAGGCAATTCAATTAAAGCTGGGCATTGTCTCTCACTTGGCGACAAATTACATGCAACCCGACACAAACCTGAAGAGAAACCACGGAAACAAGAGCCCGGCAAGCGACAAGCGGTGGCGGTCACCAGTTACACCAATAAATCTGATGACTCAACGCACAGCTATGAAGTATGAACTATGATGCTGGCGATGCTACTGCTGTTGATGTTGCTGTTGATAGTGCAGCCATGCAGTAGAGAGTGTGCTTAGGCTTAGCTACCACCATACGGCGCATGTGTGGTTGCTGAGTTGGTTTAACATCCAACATCAGTACTATATAGGCTATATTTTGGGACGGGCCCCAAAACTAACGTCTGACAATTTTATGTGCTGTGTGGTACCCTGTACTATACTAGGTATGCGTGTACTGAATTGTACACTTGTGGTTTAACACATGCGGTTTTATGTGTCTGTGTGAACGTATATAATTACGTAAGTATGTTTGCATGTGTGTATGTAAAAATATGCGTGTAATGTATGTATGTGTGTGTAAAAACATGCGTGTAATGTGGGTGAGAGAGAGAGAGAGAGAGAGGGGGAGAGAGAGAGAGAGAGAGAGAGAGAGAGAGAGGGAGAGAGAGAGAGAGAGAGAGAGAGAGAGAGAGAGAGAGAGAGAGAGAGAATACGTGTAAGATTGACTGCACTGTTTATTTGTGTTTGTGTAGTCGAGTCCAGTCCCCGCTCTTCTCGTTTAGCAGTCACGTCCCTTCCCAACATCCCCCCCCGCTCCCCGAACAAAAAAAAAGGTAAACAGTAACGACACTCGTGTACCTAGGTGTACTATGTACCACAGGGCGCAGGGCCAGGTAATGGTAATGGTAATGCCTGGTAATAGTTTTAATACATGCACATGAGAACATTCCGGTGACTCATCGCCACAGGCTGGGAGGTAAAGTCAGCTGAGACCATAGATTTATCTATTTATCTATTTATAAATCTATGGCTGAGACACCTGAGATGGACAAATTAGGCAGGGTGGGGGGAAAAGAGAAAACAAATAAAGATGGATGGATGAAGGAGGATGAGAAAAGGCACGGGGAGAGATTCAATAATAGATAGATATGATTCGAAATAGATGTCGGAAAGAAAAAGGAGCGAGAAAGAGAGAGAGAGAGAGAGAGAGAGAGAGAGAGAGAGAGAGAGAGAGAGAGAGGAAGGTATAATCAATATAGCAGGGGGGAGAGAGACAGAGAGAGGGAGGGGGCGGAAATAAAATTGTGTTGTACATGTAATAATGCAAGTACAAAATACGAATACGAAGAGCCAGAGCCAGAGCAAAACGCATTGTACAACTACCATTAGTTTATCAGCAACCATGGCAAAATAGAGATATATAGAAGGAGAGAAGGTGAGGGTGAAGACGGATAAAAGAAAAGGAGGAGGAATATATTATATAGTATTTTTTTTTAATAGGATGATGGGGTTTATCGTTACCTTTCGCATCACACGGCGACACCAATGCCTAGCTTGACTCTAACATGCATTCTTGAAGATCAATAAGATTATCGGGTGTTTTTGTTTTTGTTTTCTAAGCTAAACCCACGTCCTAGATCGACCTGCATGTTTGAGAAAACAACAAAAAAAACTACAACACCAACAACAACAAAACAAGAACGTCTCCGCGCTCTGACGCCAGCTGTTTTCCCCACCCCGATAGATCAATGTTGTAGTGTACCTACCACACTGCCGTGTTGATGTACATGCACGATAAGTCGCTGTTCGGATATAGCAAACTTTCTAGAGCGACTCTATATTTGCGATGACAAAATCTATTTATGGTAACGGTAATGGCGGAGTTTTGAATCTTCTTTGTGCAGAGGTGACAAGTTTCTACGCATCATGTGATGACATTATTTAAGTGTAAATTATAATGGCCATGAGTGTAAACAAACATAGACAAGGGACTCTGTAAACTGTGGATCGAGACGATATGAGCAATTTCAATTAGAGTCTCGAGACCTAGAAAGCTATACCAAAAATGTGTCGCAGTGAAACTGACATCTGCTGCAAGCGTTGTTTTTTTTTACACTCACAACCACCGCTCCGAATGTTGTGCGTGGTCGCCGATGATTTTAAAAGATATCATCATGATTGAGGTAAAAGTGACCAATCGACGTGTGCCGGTTAGCGGTTAGCTCTCCTGCGCTATACTTAGGTCGTGCGGGTTCACGTCCATTGATCCTACGGGTGACTTATCCGGTGGAAGGGTGAGTAAGGCAGCCTAACATAACACAGTGCTCATTTAAGAGCAGGTATCGACGTAGTCCCCGGTCAATTTATCGCCTTCTTTCATTCACCATTTATGTCTGCATGACTCTCTCTGTCTGTAAGCTCTGCATGTCTCTCTGTCTCACTCACACTCTCTCTCTCCTCTCCCTCTCTCTCTCTCTCTCTCTCTCTCTCTCTCTCTCTCTCTCTCTCTCTCTCTCTCTCTCTCTCTCTCTCTCTCTCTCTCTCCCCTCTCTCTCTCTCTCTCTCTCTCTCTCTCTCTCTCTCTCTCTCTCTCTCAATTATGTTTAGACTTTGAACCCCTCGATGTATAGGATCCTGCTAAGTAAGAACTGCTCTCAGTCAATATATATATCATAACTTCGTGCCTAGCAGTAGCACATGTATATGTACCAACACCACGCCAAACTTAACGGGGCGACCCACTGGTCTTGTGTAATTCGTAATTCCTTCAGTAGGACTAGGAAGCTGCATGAATCACCGAGTGCCTAAGGTAATTGCCGTAATTGCCTGGAATTCCCGTTCTCGCCATCTCCTTGAGAATCGATCATGATGAAAGGATGCTAGGATGCCACCGAGAGCTGCGCAGTACACTGCTCACTATACTGTTAGTGTTACATGTGCACACACAGGGCGACCTCATCATCACCAGGTCAGACTGACAAAGCTGGGCCCTGCCCCCACCAGTTCCTGGTTCTACATCCGTGAGTATCAGCATCACCCCCAGCCCTCAGCCCTAGGCCTAATCGATCGACCTTCTGGCCTACCTTTTAATTGGGGCCTTTCAACACCAACAAAAATCAATTATAAACATCTCCGTTGCATAATTGTGATCATTTTACTTTTTTTGTTTGTTGGTTTTTAAACTCCAAAGGCACGCCCGCGGAAGTAAAATTTCAGAATTCGCATATTCTACATAGTACATGGCGCCCCCCAAGAGGACTCGAACCGCAGTCACTCGCGTGACAGGCGGTGTTACTTCCCCATTACTTAGTAAATGCTTACTATAAAAGTACTCAGATTGAGATAGACTGTAAAGAAGTCATAAAAATAAAGGTTCATGAATTATTAGAGTACCCTGATGTTGAATCGACCATTCCATGTACTGATGTAGGAATGTGAACTCACGAAGAGCGACAGAATCTAGTTAAAACACTAGACGACACACATTCTATTGTATGGTCAGATTAGCTCACAGGGCAAGGGTGGTGAGTCATGCTATTTACGCTGCACCTTGTTCTTTAGAAGAGAACACACACCGCACAAACAGAGCAACGTTTAGATCTATCTACCAGTACATGTACTATAGAACTAGAAAATGACACCCTGGTATTTCTGCTTGTAGGACATCTTTGAGCCCTTCCAACAAAATGAAATATGTCTTTTTTTATTTTTTTTATTTGTGCGAAATTTCATTCCCAAATAGAGTGAGTCATGTAGGAAGAATTTTTAACGTTGTGTGTGTGTCGCATGTTTGGCCGCAAGGAACAGAAAGTATGACTCCTTAAAGAGTAGGTTCTATAGGTACAATGAAGAGGGAAAGATAGAGAGAGAAAGAGCGGGATAGGGGATGGGCGAGGGGAGTGTGGGGAGGGGGGGAGAGAGAGAGAGAGAGAGAGAGAGAGAGAGAGAGGAGAGAGAGAGAGAGAGTTCAACGCCCGGGCGGCCCTTAACGTCCAAGAGGATCGGACTGCGCAACTCTCCCAGTCGGTTGAATTGGAAGTTTATTCAGCCAATACACCAATGAATACATAATCAAAAACATGCAATATCGGTACTGGCTCAAGGTACAAACAGTACATGTATTGCATGTTACATTGTATCAAAGTTGCAGTATTAATGATTTACACGGATCAGCCGGTCACATTAATGATTAAGATCATG
>RQTK01000139.1:488220-490720 GCA_003991915.1 Elysia chlorotica
AAATAGCACTGTTTATACAGTATATATATATCTATGGGGTCTGCCCGTAGCCGTCTAGAACAGTAGTGAGTTGTTACAGCGGGATATGGTCTGACCCTGTCCGCCTGCATGTCCGCCTGGCCTAAAAAGTAACGTTACAGTGCTGTCTGTACAGGCAGTGTGAACCACATAGCGATAACATAATGATGGCGTAACCAAGCCCGTTACACACGGGGTTTACTAATCGCCAATCAAGCCCGTAAGAGACGGGGTTTACTAATCGCTTCTTGGCTTTATCTGCCTTGGAGGGAACTATAATAGAGCTATGATTGGTTGGACGAGAGTGCAGAATCCGTTTACCTTCCTAACCTTGAACGTTTTGCTATGCCCCCCCCCCCCTTCCCCTCACACACCCTTATCGCAATGAAGTATTTGCAATCCATACAACTTTAACGAATGCCAAAATCACGTCCCTCAGGCATCTTTCACTTTTCAAGTCGCTTATTGGTTCCATCAATCTTGGATAGAGCGACGAAATACGCCGGTGTAGATGTATTTACCCCAATCACTTACGGTTTGTTCCCCCCCCCCCCCCCTTTTTTTTTCCCCTTTTTTCTCTCACGCTCCTACTCTCCCCTTNGGTTTTTTTTTTNTTCCCCCCCCCCCCCCCCTTTTCCACTTTATCGCAAGGCCTCTATCAGTGAGACTGAGAGCCTAGTCTAGCCTCGTTTAGGAGTACGGTCACGTATCACGTAAACAGAGTACAGACTCCCGCCGGCAAGCCCTCTATCTATTCTAGTGGCCGTGTATTTTCCGCAGGGCATGATCGAATGACACAACGGCCGAGCGCTCTGCCGCAGATCGATACGCGGCCGCAGTGTCACTGCTACATACGCAGCGTGTTACGTCATCGAGCAAGGTCGGGTCAGGACACACACTGATTTACATAGATCTATAGCCCTGCCCGATACAGAGAGACCCAAAGAGCTAAACCTCTCCATAGAGAAAGAGCGCATCTCTCTCTCTCTCTCTCTCTCTCTCTCTCTCTTTTTGATCAGTTGATTGGCAGTTGTTTTTTTTTTTACACAACCCCGGCTTTCACCCCTAGCCCTGCTATAAGTTATATCATATATAACTCGTTGAATATTATCGATCTAAAATATATTTTTTAGGCCTTCGTTTTTTAAAAGCCCATTATTAGGCCAAGTTGTACCATGTTATGCAATTCAAAATCGTGGCGTTCTTTGTATCGCAGTATAGAATCCCTCAGGGGACGAGAAAGAGAGAGAGAGAGAGAGAGAGAGAGAGAGAGAGAGAGAGAGAGAGAGAGAGAGAGAGAGAGAGAGAGAGAGAGAGAGAGAGAGAGAGAGAGAGAGAGAGAGAGAGAGAGAGAGAGAGAGAGAGAGAGAGAGAGTATGTGTGAGAGATCAGGAGAGGGGAAAAAAGAGTGGGAGAGAGAGACTCTCAAAAAGGCAAATGTATCTTCATGTATGGTGTAGCCAATAATGGCTCACTTTCAAGGCATCTGAAGTTAAGCCCTGCATCGAGGCTAACAAACACCCCGGTTTCCCCGCATTGGGCCAAGATTTAAGCTTACATGCGTATCTTCTAGTCACGGATGCTCTGGTTTGCGACAGCTTTGCCGAAACTCCCGAAAAGAAAAGAAAAATCGGAGAAGCATAGAAACTCTTACAAAATAGATGTTTCCTTATTAAAAAAAATACAGGGTGTTGCCTTAAACTAGCTAGGCCTACCTATACTTTTATAACATCAGATTTCTATATATTTTTTGTTTTTTCTTTGAAGACTTAAGGCGTGTTTGGCTTCGAAGTTTTGAAAGACCCTGAATTTTCGGCTCTTCAAAAAGCAATCCAAAAAAAAAAAAAGAATTAAAAAAAACCCAACCGGTTCCATCCACGTTATAGAAAAATTAGCTGTTTACAATGAGTTTTTTTTTTATTATTATTAATGACCACTAGAGCCTCTAGATTCACGGTCATAAATAATACTAAATGTCGCCGTTCTCGTTTCAAGCCATCTTATTCCTATTACGTTTTACGCACGACCCATAGAAAAGAACACAATCTATAATATATTGTTGGTCAACCTATGTATTATTAGATTTTCAATCTAGATATTAGATCTAAAGATCTAATTTTGCTCTCTCCTGATCTCACTTTATTAGAAAACAACACTAACAACTAGGGTAGAAAATCGGAAACATGACGTAGCTTATGTCTCGTAGTAAGCCCTCTTATTCTAATATTGCTACAACGAGACGTAAGCTAGGGCCTACCTCTTGTTTAAGCATTCTACCCTAGATTTAGATCTAGATTCCAATCTATAGCCTATACGCCTAGAGTTTTTTTCTTTATTTAATTACAACACCATTAGTAAAACGTGTATCTCTAACAGCACATATTCACCAAAATAGATATCTTTATAAAAATTGATGAAAATCCGTCTAGTTCTAGGTTTAGAGAACATTAAAGATCTAGAACCGTAAGTACAAGAAACAACG
>RQTK01000139.1:495720-527824 GCA_003991915.1 Elysia chlorotica
TCAGAAAACAAAAATAATCCGAATTACTTGATTTGAAAGCAAGCCAGAAAGCACTTATGTAGAGTTCAGGTCTGAATGTAGATCTAATCTAGATCTAGATTTTCTAGTCTACAATTTGAAATGAGACCTAATGAATGCATGACTAGATTAGATCTAGATCTAGAATCTAATCTACTTTGACTCTCGTAGATTCTAGATGTCCATCATTCCATGTCTCTAGATTCACACTATTGAATGCAATCCTTACAAACCCTGAGACTTGGAAAAGCTAGAATATAGATCTATCTATTCAAAGAAATCAAAACTCATTTTTCAATACTATCTCGGTTTATCGTCTCCTGGATATTTATGAAACTAGATCTAGATTCTAGATTCTTTTGCGGAACAGCAAAAGGCGCTAGACATAAATACAAGACTACAAGACTTAATCTAGATCTAACAGAGTAGAACAGAATCTTTCTATCTCAGAGCTTTCTTTCTCCTAGATCAACTTCTAGATAAGATCTCAACGTCTCGTTAAAAATCTAATATTGCGATGATCCCATTGTGTGATATGTCATATGATCTTAAAATCTCATTTATATCTGCACCTACCGAACCAGAAAAGGAAAAAAGCAGCAGACAGAGAAAGGCTCAAACAAGACCTTTATGAATAGATCGCACACTCTAAAAGTCTACTTTTGGACTACCTAAACCCTAAAATGAGCACTTAAATACAAATACTCCAGATCTAGTGTTCTACCTCGATACTGTAACTGTGTACATGTGTTTCTGTCCAAATTTTGCTACATATTATACACTAGTTGTTTTTTATCCAAATATTGCTACAGACCCTACTCATTATAGTGTTATTGTCCAAATTTTGCCACGCACTGTGTTTTTGTGCTAAATCCAATTCCTAGGCGGTACTGTTAAAAAATTAGAGCAAAGCTTTCTCCTAGTTTAAAAACAATTCCTAAGACTAAAGAAAGATTATGTACTGTGCTACATAATATAATTGCGATACACAGTATTTTAGTGTTCATAGCAAAATTTGGACAGAATTCCCAAAATTTGTTTTTTCTCTGCACTGGAGACAAGTTTGTTAAAAAACTAGATCAGAATCAATGTTGAAACTGTTAATTTATTAAAAATAGAATAAGTTGTAGATTATTTTTCACATTCTAAAGAAATGGTCACCTATATTATTTCTAATGTTCTACTTTTCATATATGATTTGTCTCATTCAACAGGGCTTGATGGAGAGCAAACTCCGAGCCTTTGACATAGGTAACATGTCCTTAGGGACAAAAACCTTGTCAAAAAGAGAGCAGGAAGAAATGAAGAGAAAGGTGAGCGCCAAGAGTGGATGATGGAGTTTAAAACAAATAATTATAGGAAGCTTGGATATGAAGTAAATCGATCATATTTTTCTTTTGAAAGAAAAATATATGATTTGTCCGATTTTAATGGATTCTCACAATTGGATTTAAAGATTAAAACTTCAGTTAAAGACTTTAACTAGGTTAAAAGTTTTAGTTTTAACAATTTTTGGACACTGACAGCCTGAAAGATGTAAATAAGTTTTTTTTTTAAACAAATGTAGCATTGTAACAATGGATTTATCATAATGAATTTTATTTTCTGTTTTTGTTATTGTTGTTGTTTGTTTTAAACAATTGAAATTCCATTCAAGGATTAATAATGTATCTGACGTCCACAGCGAGATGAACAGGCCACAGCAGAAGTGTATGAGGAGTTTGTTGCATCATTTGAAGAAACAAATAGATTGAACAAAGCATGGGTGAAGGGTGGCATTGTAAATGCAGACAAAAGTAAGATTTTGAATTTGTTTGTTGTAGCAATTGAATTTTAGCCTTTCCTAAAAAAAAAAAATTGCTATGAGTCATTTTTAAAATGCTTCTCAGTAATATTTTAGTTTAAATGAATGTAAACCTGACCAAAACCTTCTGAAAATACTTTCTTGATTGTAAATATAAGTTATACTTGAACTTTTTTTTGTTTCTTTGTTTTACATCAGAGAGTGAGCAAAAAGGGAACAGGCTTTACAAACCAACATCAAAACTTGCACAGCTGGCCTCAACATTTTCCTCTGTCAAAGAGGTTAAGAAAGAGCCGGAGAGGAAAGAGGAGAAACCCAAACTGGTAATAGATGCAACAAAAATATTATGCACGGTTTATAAAAATACTTAGAGATCTTGCGAGTAAAGGGAAAAAAATTAGAGAATCATTATGAGACCAACTTAACTTAAAAAAAACCCACTATACTTTTTTTCTTGTATTTGTTTGTAGTTGAAACCTGAACCAGATCTGGTACAAAGTGTAAGCTCTTTACTTGTACTCATTTCATTACCTCGTTACAGGCTTGGTCATGGGCTGTGAACAATTTATATGTAAATTATATATAGTGATCTGCTGGCCGCATCAGTAGTACCAGTATTAGTTAACCCTTGGAGCCCATGAAGCAGTCAAGAAGATTGAAACAGTAATAATTGTTGCAATGAGGACCACTGCTCGACTTTTACCTGACTAAGAATAAACAGCATGTAGACAAGTTGCCTGTTCCTTTAATATACCTCTTAATCAGGCAATACAATTGAGCACTTAATTTGTAAATGCTATAATTACTTAATAATATAGTAGAGAATATTGATAGTAGGAACATTTTCCAACATATTGCTCTCTTTTATACATTTCTTTCTTCCGTAGTGATTTTTTAAACTAATGTTCATGAAATCATTGCTAGATTTATCTATTTTCTCTTCAGTAGTTATTTTTTACACTTATGTTCATGACAGCATTTCTAGATTTATCTATTTTCTATGTAAAATTTGTTTAGTGTATTCAGTTAAATTGTCAGTTGTAATGCCAGTTATCTGCCTCATTTGTCACAGAACTTTGGGAAGAAAAAGGAGGAGAAAAAGAAAAGTAACCTGGAACTGTTTAAAGAAGAATTGAAAAGGTGAGTTTTTGGTCTTATTCCTTTGTTTTCAAGTTAACAAAAAATAAAATGTTTTAATAAGTAACTTGTAAAAGTGTTGGGTCTAATTTGATTTGTGCATGCCTTTGGTCTTTACACCTTAATATGACTTTTCTAAAGGAACTTTATGATTTAAATTATTTTCAACTTGTACGAATTTGAGGATAGGTATAAATTCAATTGAAACTTCCTATTAAACCTGGTTGACTCAATCTGCGATAGAGCCTAGTTGCTGACTACGGAGGTTTACATTTACCTGTTTTGACTCTGATTTCCAGCATCCAAGAGCAGCGTGAAGAACGACATGCACTGAAACGGGCGCGCGGCGAAGCCATCGGACCAGAGGATGCTGATCTCCTCATTCCTCCGAGTCTACGAGGAGACCCCTATGATAACGATCATGGTGGAGGCGGAGGAGGAGGAGGAGGAGGGGGAGGCGGAGGAAGCTTCCCTAGGGGTGGGTCCGGGTTTGGTTATGTTTATGGTAAGAAATGTTTCGTGTTATGAGTCTGAGTCTCTCATACACACTTAACCCTTACCTTTTTAGCTTTTTCCCCACCGATAGAACTTACGGTTATTACTAGATATTTTTATCACACATATAGATAGATATCCTCTCCGCTAAGTAGCTGAGAAACACGCACACATTACAACTTATGAATAGATTAACACACATGTGTGATGTGACACTCAGCAGTGGTTATTTGTGACCCAGGTGAGTGAGTTGTTTTTACGGCACATCAGCACGGTAACGGCTATGTTGTGCTCATGATGTCCTAGGACGGTTAATGCATTATACTAGTAGGAACGGTGACTCCTTTATCTCTCATAGTAGTAAAAGCATAAAAATTGTGCGGTACAAAATCATGTAACAAATCTACCTGCACGCAGCAGGTTTCGTGGTCTCTTGCGTCACAGGTGGATATTGACGAGGCATGCGTTTGTTTTTCCATGTAGTTTCGCAGTGGCCAGACATCTCTTTTCTCTCTTGATCTCTCTAGACCTAGATGTAGATCTAGACTAGGCTTTCATTTCATTAACTGACGCATTCCATTTCTCTCTCTCTCTCTCTCACTGTCTATCTCTTTTGCTCTTTCGTAACCTCTTTCGATCTCCAAATCTTTTCCCAATCTATCATTTCTCTCTTTCTATCCATCCATCATTCTCTCTCAATTTCAGTTTAGATCTAGACTCAAGATCTTGGTCTAGGCTTTTGGCCTAGGGACAAGATTTAGATCTTCACTAGAATGGTTCTCATCATCTTACTAATAATCTTTCACCAACGCGCTCATTTTCATCGCATTCCACCTCTCTCTTTCTCCCCACTCTATTTTTTTGCCAACCTCTTTTCCAATCCATCACATTATCTCTCTCCCTTGTTCTCTCTCCATGTTAGATACATACCAAGACTTAAGATTTAGACATGGATCAACAATAAGCAATAGACTTCATCACTTCAAGAATGATCATTCAAACACGCATTTCATCTCTCTCCCACTCAAGATATCTTTCCCGACTTTCTACCTCTTCTATCCCCCCCCTCCTCCCCCCACACACACCTCTCTCTGTCTGTCTGTCTGTCTCTCTCTCTTTCTATCTCTTCCTGAATTATTTTCAGTCCATCTCTGTTCTAATCTAACCCTCTCTGTATCCTGATCTTGTCTCCCTCATTCTCTTTCCCGATTTCTCCCGATCTATTTCTCTCTCACTTCTCTCTTTTACTTTCTCTCTCTCCTCATATTTTCCCCTATCTTTATTGCTAGCTTTGACCATTTTTTTAAAACTCTATTTTTGCCTAAAATTTGAATTATTCATCCAATGTACCTTTTCTTTGATAAGTAAACCTTATAACTTGTATTTATATTGAAACCATCCTATTCCTACAAAGATAATTATGCCAAAGTCACTTTGACCAAACAATTACATCTGAATATTTGTAGTCTCAAGCATACATTTGTTTTTTAACACTCCAATACATGAAAAACAGCTTTATGGTTTTAATTCAAGCTTGCAGTAAATGAAATGTTAAGCTTATATAATAAGGGCAGAAAAAAATTGAGGCAAAGCACGTTATAAATGATTTATTTAAGGGCAGCAAGTATTTCCTCTATAGAAGTTTGTTCTTTTTTCTTTCTTTCATTTGTTTTTTTTTTTCTTTCTTCTATTTTACATCCCAGGTATGGGTGACAATGATGAGACTACAACAAACATATACGTCGGAAACATAAATCCCAAAGTAAGCCATATGATTGAACAGTTGTATGTCCTTCATCTGTACACAGTGCAGCCAAAATCTATGTCGGCTTTTAAAAGAAAAAACGGCTCTCGATTTCATTGTTAACATTTAGCGACTTCCAAGGCGCTAGGAGTGTATGGCAGCACATAAAATTATCAGACGTCCGTCTTGGGGCCCGTCCACATATTAGCCTATATAGTGCTACTGTTGGACGTTAACCAACCCAACCAACCGAGGCGCTAGGAAAGCTGATTTTCCAAGTTGTGTGGATCCTCCAACCTATCACTCTCTGAAATATTTTGCAAGTGGACTTGAAATCTGAAGGATTGCTCAGGTTGCAAGCTGGCTGATTGTGCCTTTTTTCTGAAAATGACGATCTAAGCTCGGCTGGGATATCAAGCAAGGTCCTAAGGACTCTACCTTCAGCTCGATTGTATGATGAAATACAAGAAATTGACTTTTGGTTTGGATATTTCCAACAGTGCTGATGTAACTGAACCTGCAAGCTTTATTTCCCATTGGCTTCAGTTAAAATTGATAATTTGCCCATTAAAACAAACAAACAAACAATATTTTGGCTCATATGTCAACCAAACTAAAAAAACAAAACAGCAACAACAAAACAATGCAATTTATATCCAGGTTCTGTCTTTGTAACATCCTCTTCTATTTTTTAACAAGATTTTGTCTTCATAGAAGATGATAACTTTGTTTTTTTGTCTTAACAAGTACAAGTTGTTGCATTAAAGTGTAATTTATCCAAAAAATACTTGACTTCAAGTATTACTGTTACTGTACTGTTGAACAGATTGAAATAACCATATGCGCTGCTGAATTTATAATTTGTAGATGGCAGAAAAAGAGCTTTGTGAGATTTTTGGGAAGTACGGTCCTCTAGCAAGTGTGAAGATCATGTGGCCGCGCACAGAAGAAGAGAGATCCAGGGGGAAGAACTGTGGCTTTGTGGCGTTCATGAACAGAAAAGATGGGGAACGCGCAATGAATGCCCTAAAAGGTTTGTTGACAAAGCTGTGGATACAAACAGCAATTCATACTATGCCCTTCTTGTCTTAACTTCTTCAACTTTTTTAATGGAAAGCTGGATAAGAAACTCTTCTGTCAAGCTAGTTACAAGTTGTATAGTTTACATTTATTTACTTTAAACACTGCCCAGGAGAAATCATAAAGCCTCAAGAAATCTTTTAGGTTAAGCTAGTCATAAAACTTTTAAGCTGAAGGCTGGCTTTGTACGACAGTGATATTTTAATAAACTGTGCTGTAAATATATATATATATACATTTCAGGTAAAGAAGTAAACGGTTTTGAAATGAAGCTGGGCTGGGGCAAGGCTGTGCCGATCCCCCCACACCCCATCTACATCCCCCCTGCCCTGGCGGAGCTGACACAACCCCCGCCCCCATCAGGCCTGCCCTTCAACGCCCAGATCAAGCGGAAACGTGAGCGTGGAGGTCGCGGTGGAGGGGAGGTGGACAGTTCCGGACAGATGCACGTCATTCCTGAAAACCCTGAAGAGATGGAGAAGGTAACTTGGCGGTGCATGACGATTACTGTACACCTTTCTGTTCCTTTTTTTTTGTTTTTGTTTGTAATAATCTGGGAAGAAGTGAGAAGCGTAGGGTTTTTAAAGTTGACTGAGTGAGCCAGAAAAGATCCTTTGCATTATGTGCTATGTTTAGGATTAATGTCACTCTTTTATCCGTGTTTTCTTTTGTTTTTAATCAAATTGTCAACTTTTTTTAAAATTATTTGTGTCATATATCATTCTTATATGTGGTTTTTCTGGATGTTAATGGTAAATGATTAAAGACAATCGCTAGGTTTGGGAATAAAGAATTTCTTTTCCTACTGCAGTAACCCTATTTATTTCACCCCCTTAAAAAAAGTCATGAAATGTCTTGCAACCATACCAAAAAAGTTCAGAGGCTTTGGAGACTTTTCAGATTTCAGCATGGATTAATTTTTTATTTTTTTTATTGCATTAAAGAAATGTGAATAAAATAAATTGCAGATTTTAAGAAAAAAAGGTACCTCTGATCTTACTTGTTCTGGTCTCAAGAACTTATTTTATGAGGGAAGTTTTCAAAACTTCTCTGGTCTTTGAAATTATTTTTTATTTTATTATTGTTTTTTTTTTTTTTATAATGATATAACATTTTCTATGGATTTAAATGGGCAGGTATATTATAGTTATAGAACATACATTTTTTAAATTCATTTTTAGAATTAAACGAATATCTCTTACCTTTTTGGGAATATATATCTTTTTTCTTTTGTAAACGCAAGACTTTTGTATATTTAGAATACTGCAGGAAAGTAGTTTTTGAAGATCCTAAAAATCTTAATTGTTCTGTTTGTCTTTTTTCAACGACCATTTCTGCAGACCTTAGCGAATGCAGTTGTGAAAGTGGTAATCCCAACAGAAAGGTATACGTCTTTTATCTTAGTTCAGTCGTACAAGTTACATGACCTTCATGTCTAAATCATATTGTTTTTCCAGAAAAGAATGAAGATAAATTCTTTAAAAAACAAAATGTCAAAAACTTGATATTTGAGGCATACGGCTGGCAGAGGTGGCTGTCTTTGTGTACATTCTCTGCAGTGAAGATGTTATTGCTGTGTCAATCCTAGGCAGGGAATTCAACATTCTCTTTGTTACTTGTCTGGCGATAGTTAACTTTGCAAAGGCAACTACATTTGCAGCTCACATGCCTCAAAAATATCAGATATCAGAATCGTTTTTCGATCATCAAGCAAACTAAAGAGCATAAAACAGAAAGGCCAAGAGATGTAGGGATTGTAAATTTACGGACTGATAGCTTTCACAACTCGACTCGTGGATAACAAGACAAGATCCCTCAAGGCAGCAAGTACCCGCGGCAGCAAACAGCACATATTTGTTCCTTCAAGCTGTACAAATCGTGTTTGGCAACTCTTTTTGCCCATGTCAGAATGAATGGAAATAGTTTTTGTCTCAGATACATGTGGTGGTTTGAATGTGAAATAAAGATAAATTTAATATTACAAGTAAGTGTATGAGAGTAACAGACAAGAATGAGTTTATTCCCTTTTTTTTTTTTTTTTTGCTAATAGAGGGAAAGGAATGGCAGTAAATTTATTAATACAAAGGCCTTAGCTTTTGATGTCAATGTCTTTTTTTAATCTTTTTCACCCGTAATGTGCGTGAGCACTCTCTTGTGCGTACTATAATTCAGTTCTAAAAATTGTATAAATAATTTTCTGTGGAAAAAAAAGTTAGGTGGAAATCTTGATGTGCAGGAAGGGGGCGTTTTGACCGAGAGAAAAATGAATTATCTTTAAAATATTTGTCATTTTATATGTGTGACATGAGACGAATGAAATCTTCCTTTTTAAAAAAAAATATATGCTTGGAGAGAGGGAAAATGTTTTTATTTTGTAGGATTTTTCATCTGAAAATGTAGCAACATATTCCTGTTTTTCTACTTTATCTGTATAAGTATTCATTTCTACAGTGCCCCAGTTAAATTATCTTTAGATTATTTTTTGTTGTTGTTGTCTTTTATTGATTTGTAAACGTCACAGGAAATTTGAATTTAAATCACTTTCTGGACTTACATAATTCTCTTACATTGATTTAAGAATGTCGCATGATAAAGCCAAAAGTACACAATCCTTTAAAAACATTTTTTTTTTTTTCAACGTAAAATTGGAAAGGAAATCTTCACGGGTCTGCCACATCTTATCAAGGCCTATTGCAGTTATAAAAGTTAAACTAAGCAAATCTTAGCCCCTCTCCTCTCTTACCCTCTTAGTGTGGGGTAAAGACGAGAGTGGGGCTGAGACGCGATGCGTCAGTCGAAGCGCAGTCTTTTGGACGGTTTGGGTTTTGGTTTGCTCTGCAGGCAACTTCTGGCCCTGATTCACCGAATGGTCGAGTTTGTTGTCCGAGAAGGTCCCATGTTTGAGGCGATGATCATGAACAGAGAGTTGAACAACCCCTTCTTCAGGTTAGTGCTTTAAGCTTCTTCACGGACATTGTTAGGAGAGTGATCAGCAACCTAACATTAGCCAACGCATCATCACTCTGCTACGATTTTCATATTAGTCATTTTTACTACTTTTGAGCCAATAAAAAAAATAAATTGTTTTATTTCCTTATTTCTGCGTTATGTTAGATACTAGCTCCTAACAAGATGAAGCAGATTTTTTATTTAAAAGATAAGTTGGATCTCATTTTCACTACAGCATATCGTTTATTTTTGGCATAAGTTTCAACATATGTTATAATCGAAGCACTGTGATGATGCGTAAATTTGTAAGTGCTGTGGTTTTTTTGTTCTTATTTTTGAATATCTACAACTTACCTTAATGTTGCAGCTGAAGAATGTTAATTTACACGCCTTAGGAACTAAGAATAAAAGTATTCAGATCTTGTATTTGCTGATAAAAAAAATTTATTCAATGTTTAGTACAGGGTAATAAATGTGTAATTAATTTATTAGGTTTGAGACATATAATTAACCTTTTAAGCCAGAGACATCGCTTAAGCGGTGGAGCTTTTATTTTACTGAGCACCGTACCACCGGCTTATTAATAACGATATAGATCTAGATCTAGAATGGACTAAGAACTACTCAGTTACACACCCGTGAACACATATATTTCAATGATAGACATTGTTGGGCTGGAAACCATTTTCAGCTTAGGAATCTAGGTGTTGAGTTAAAATACTGCCAGGGCTCAAAGGGTTAAGAAATAGCAGATATGTATAGTATATGATTGTGTTCATGTATTCCTATTGCTCTTAACACAATTTTATCCTCTTTTTGTTATGTATATAAAACTAAATTTTTATTTGTGTTTTTTTTTAATTTGAATGAACTTGGTATTTTGAATTTACTGTTGCTTATGTTTTCAAAACCCTTTCAGAAATATGATTTTAATATTGCAGGTTTCTCTTTGACAATAAAAGTCCAGCACATACCTACTACAGATGGAAGCTGTTTTCTGTTCTAAATGTAAGTACACCATTTTTTTTAACATGTATATTTTCAAATGTATTTATTAAGACAAAACTATAAGTTTTGTGGACAAAACCATTTGTTGCTGAGATTAAATTAATTATTCCGTTGCTTTTGCTTATAAGCTTATTTGGAAAATAAAAAATAAAATAAAAACTGTAATTGCTTGTCATGTTTGTAAAACCTTGTCTCTACATTTTGTATCTATGGACTCTCTCTATTTAGACTGTCAAAATGAATATAGGAATACATATACTTTCTAAGAAGGAATATAAAAAAAAAATTCATTGGTGTTTTAATTTAAAGTTTAAAAAGCTTGGAGTCTATTTTTAAACCAAGGCATAGCATTAGGGTTGAAAAATAAAGTGAACAATTCACAGTCCATTTATTCTAAACACTGTTTTTATACAAAGACTGTCGGGAATTTTTAAGTAGAAAAGTCAGCTTTAAAAAAAAAAAGGCTAGTCTTAAATGTTTTTATCATCCATGCTGCTCTGTATTTTCCCCGTCGTTTCCCAGGGAGACTCGGCAGCCAAGTGGCGCACAGAAGAGTTCCGCATGTTCAAGGGAGGCTCGATCTGGCGACCGCCGCCCATCAATCCCTTCACACAAGGCATGCCGGAGGATCTGGTGAACCGCGAGGCCAACTCGGAGTTTGAGGTCATCCTACGCAAGGGAAAGCTAACAAACAGGTAGGTAGACATTCTCAACCTGAGTTGACATCAGTTGAGTCAAGTTGGTTGCTTAACCTTACATTCATTAGCACTACATAGGCCATATTGTGGATGAGCCCCATTAAAATTTTACGTCCTGCCACATAGAGTCAGTTTGGAGAGAACTCGATTCATGTCTCATGTGGTCACATATTTCTGAACCTGAGTTGAGTCGAGTTGGTTGATTAACCTTACATTCATTAGCACTATATAGGTCATATTGTGAATAAAGAACCGTTAAAAAAAGTACTACATTATACATAGGCCATATTGTGGATGAGCCCCCCAAAATTTTATGTCCTGCCACACAGAGTCAGTTTGGAGAGAACTCGATTCATGTCTCATGTGGTCACATATTTCTGAACTGGAGAGACTTGCTGATAGGGTGTCTGTCGCCGTATAGGATCCCCCAGGGGAACCTAGGAGACGTTAAACCCGGAGAGAGGGAGAGAATTCTTTCCCTCCCTCTATAGAGAAAGCTGTCAGGGTGTCAGTGAATGAAACAGCAGCTGTTTTGAACCTTAGTGGAATAGACGGGGAGTAAAGAGTCTTGTCAGTATGAAGGGGTTGGTAGCTTTGGGTTGACAAACCAGTTTGGAATCCAGATTATTAAAGCAAAATAGTCAAACTCTGTGAATGGCATAAAAACTGATTTTTATTTGTATATTTGCAAGAAATATGCTTTTCGACCGGAAAAATAGAATGAGTATCTTGTTGGTTTTTTTTCTTCGGACGCTCTGTGATTGACCAAAACGATTGACAACCTCCTGGGGTAAAATGAACATTGTGGTTTTAAGGAGCCATCAGTTTATCTCTGGTTGTAAAACCAAAATAAAGTCTCTGGGGGGCGTGGTGGTCCAGAGGTAGAACATCGGCTTCCGACACAAAAGGTCCCGAGTTCGACTCCTGACTGTTGCGTTCCCTACTGGTTGGGTGGGTGTCAGTATAATGTGACCGGCTGAGACAGGAGTCATGGTATCCCCGCCCTGTCTCGTGTGTGGCAGCACATAAAATTGTCAGACGTCCGTCTTGGGGCCCGTCCACAATATAGCCTATATAGTGCTGCTGTTGGACGTTAAACCAACCCAACAACCCAACAACAACAACAACAACATCTGTTTTTTTCCTGTGTGTTCCAGTCAAAGAGACCGCCTGGAGGACATGCTGCGCGAGCTCACGCCGGAGAAAAGCAAAATCGCCGACGGCATGGTGTGGTGTTTGGACCATGCAGAGGCAGCGGAGGAAATCGTCGAATGTATTTCAGAGTCCCTCAGCATTTTACAGACACCAATACCGAAAAAGGCAAGCGTTTTGTTTTTGTGTGTGTGTTCCCTCTTGGTGTACTTGTGATTTTTATCTATTTTTTTTTCTTCTCTTGTTAAAATTGGTTCAACTGTGTTAGGCCGTCACTTCTAGTGAAGTATAATTATGAGGCGGATATATGAGAATTTTGGGTCATATTTCATTAAATTTTGATGGTGATTTTAGCATTCTCATTTTGACAATTCTGTGCTTTTACCCTTAAGCTACACATTTAAAGTGCCAATGCTTGGCCTTTTTACTCAATATTTTATAGGGATATCGATGTTTCTAGTCTTTAATTTATTAAAACAACTAAGAACTTCACAAAAATAAAGCCACATGTAGATGCAATGATTTTTCCTTCCTTCTTTCAAACTGTTGTGTAAACCAAGTCATTAAAAATGCTCTTTTCAACAGATTGCAAGGTTATATCTAGTATCAGATATACTTTTTAACAGTAGTGCCAAAGTCCCAAATGCTTCCTTCTTCAGAAAATAGTGAGTAATCTGTCTTTTCCATTTTTTAAATGAATTATATGGGGGAAAAAATGAATTAAATCAAGCAAACAAAATCAATGTTACAGCTTTGTATAAGTTTATATTAAGTTTGTGCTTAAAATCCTATTGCATGCATGGCTACAGAAATGAAATTCATTATTTTTTATATTTAATTTGCTTCTCTGAAGGGGATACAATTTTTTTTACATCTATTTCATTTTTATCAATTATGTAAAATAATGCTGTTCTTTGATTAAATTAACATCTTTACCTCTTTCTCCTCTCCCTCATGAAACCTTGAAACCTTTCTCAGTTTTCAAGGCAAATTGAAAGAAATTTTTAAAGATGTCAATCAGACCTATGACAAAATTGAAGGCAGATTAAAAGCTGAACAATTTAAGGTGAGTCTAGTCTCTCTTGCAAGACAACTTAGTCAATTCCAAGTTTTAAATGTTTTTGGCATTTCTTTGTTTTCACGTAAATAAATAATAAATTCCTCCTTTTTTTTTCTCCAATAAAATAATACAACTACATTAAAAAAAATTTTTTTTTTTTGTAAAACAGTTCTACATCAAAAATAGATTGAGACCTTTAAAAAATAAAAATTGAATGTAGCTTTGCATGTGCTGTATTTCAAAAAGTTGTATTTCTTCATGAACTCGCCAACAGCTGAAGGTGATGAACTGTTTCCGAGCATGGGAAGAATGGGCTGTCTATCCAAATGATTTCCTCATCACACTGCAAAACATATTCCTTGGGCTTATCACAGCGGTGAAGGTAAGAAGAATATCATAGAATTTGTTGTTGTTTTTTGTTAGCGTTCTCTAAAACAGTAGAATTCCAAATCAAACCAATACCTTCAAATAATAAAGTAATTTCAAACAGTAGCAGTGTATCTACATACTTTTCATATTTCAAGAAGGGGGGGCGCGGTGGTCTAGGGGTAGAACATCGGCTTCCGACGCAAAAGGTCCCAAGTTCGAATCCTGGCTGGTGTGTTCCCTACTGGTTGGGTGGTCGGTGTCAGTATAATGTGACCGGCTGAGACTGGAGTCATGGTATCCCCACCCTTTCTCGTGTGTGGCAGCACATAAAATTATCAGACGTCTGTCTTGGGGCTCGTCCACAATATAGCCTATATAGTGCTGCTGTTGGACGTTAAACCAAACCCAACCCCAACCCCAATTTCAAGAAGATTAAAAAAAATGTTAGACTTAGCAGGAGGAGGGGTGTATATTCATAATTTCCGTTATATCATAAAACAAAAAAATTGTCAGGAACAGCAGTGCATATACATTTTAACCCCACTCTCAAAGTGATGAGAAATACCAGATAATGGTGGCAGTTTTTTTTGTAGTGGTTCTTTTTTTTTGCATGAAAAAACAAAAAAAATGTTTGGCTAATAAAGCTATAACTTTGCCTGTTGGTGCAGGAAGAAGAGGTGGAGGAAGAGGCAAAGGAAGCCATCGTAGCCGACGTGGACGGCGCGCCCCTCATGGAAGATGTGGACGGGCTGCCCTTGTCAGACATCGGCCCTGGGGAGGTCAAGGCGGCAGCGGGAGACAGCTCTGATGTGGACGGAGTCGAGTTTAAAGAGGAGCTGGATGGGGCGCCATGTGAGTCGAACGTTAACCCTTTCCCCATCACATGATTCAAGGCCTATGTCTAGTGTGCGAGGGCGAATTTCATATGTATTTATCCCCAAACTACAAAAAAAAAAAATGAGATGAGCCATTCTGCTAGCTTGGTGACAATAATGATCAGTTTGGGTACTTTGTCAGATGCCATGTGACCAGCTGAGACAGGAGTCATGGTATCCCCGCACTGTCTCGTGTGTGGCAGCACATAAAAGTGTTAGAAATCAGTCTTAGGGCCTGTCCACAATATAGCCTATATAGTGCTGCTGTTTGACGTTAAACCAACCCCCCCCTTGTCAGATGCCACAGGTGGTCCATGTGTGCTCACCCACACCAGCGAACGAGGCTGACATTGACGGACAGCCCATCCAGACGGCCAAACTAACGGCCCAGACGTCAGCTTTTTTAAAACAGCCCTTATAGGGATACTCTACCCAAGCAGCTAAAGATTTAATGTTGGAGAAATTGGGAGAAACTAGAAAATTGAATGAAAATACCATTTATTTATAAATATTTATTTATTTATGGGTTTTTTTTCTATCATCAAGAGGTTCAGATACTCTATTTGTTTATTTATTTTTGTTGCTTTGTTTACACGATGAACCAATCCATATGTGTTCGTGTCCACCAGTGAATGAAACGGACATTGACGGAGAGCCTCTCCAGCCGGCCAAACCCGCAGTCCAGCAGCCGGCCTTCATTCGCTCCAAGTGGGAGGAGGTGGACGAGACAGAGCTGCAGGCACAGGGTGAGTCGCCCGATATTCCGCTCTAGCAGGGGAGGAGGGGAGCACGGATGTTTCGGATTTAGTGTTTGCATACAAAAGATTAACTGTACATGGCCATGATATGACATTGCGGCAAGGGGGGTGTAGAGTTGGACTGCCAATTGGGGGGTGCTTAGTTTAAAAATCAGGAATGGGTAGAAAAATTTTATTTGTTTAATTTTGCCCCTACTGATTGGGTGCATGTCAGTATAATGTGGCCTACTGAGATAGGAGTCATGGTAGCTGCAAACTGAACTCTTTCCGTGTCTCAGTACCTACAATTGTGAGGGGGGCGCAATGGCCAAGGGGTAGAACATCGGATCTCGACGCAAAAGGTCCCGAGTTCGAATCCTGGCGGTTGCATTCTACTGGTTGGGTCGGTGTCAGTATTATGTGACCAGCTGAGACAGGAGTCATGGTATCCCCGCCCTGTCTCGTGTGTGGCAGCACATAAAATTGTCAGACGTCCGTCTTGGGGCCCGTCCACAATATAGCCTATATAGTGCTGATGTTGGACGTTAAAACCAACTCAACTCAACTCAACCTAAAATTGTGAGACATAAGTCTTGGGACCAATTTACATATATAGCCTAATTATATGCCGAGGTTGGACGCCTAGCAACACACAAAACTCACCAGCCTGGGGGTTGGGAGGAGGGTTGCGACCTGGTTTTAGTGTTAGAGCGCTGGGCTCTTCTATTCGGTAGGTCCCTGGGTGGATCACATGATGGAGCAAATTTAGTTGTTAGATTTTGTCCTTTGCTGGTTGGGTTGGTGTGTGTGGCAGCCTGAGTTAGCATTAGGACCATGCGTGGTAGAGCTTAATTAACATGATTTTTTAAAATGTTGTAAACTAGGCTACTGATGCAAGGACAACCGTTCTTGACGTTAAGTACAGATTTTTATTTATTCTTTTATTCCCCTTTGACCATATTTGAAATTATAATTATGTGACATAACGGCACTGCAACGCAAAATAACCATAATGCAACACCAATGAACATGAGTTGGGGAAAAAAAAAAATTAACTTGTTAAAAAGAAAAGGAAAAATAATTATATTAATGTTTTCTGTGCATGTGTGTGCGTGTGTTTACTGTGTGTGTAAGGAAAAATCAATTATAACTTGTTAAAAAGTAAAGGAAAAATAATTATGTTAATGTTTTCTGTGCATGTGTGTGTGTGCGCGTGTTTACTGTCCCCTCAGCAATGACCACATCCAAGTGGGAGATGTTGGAAGCGGAGGACGACGCAGCCAATGACGAGGGAGCGGAACCACAGCAGGAAGCAGAGGACATCGACGGCCTGTAAGTCTATTTTTAGACTTTTCGAGCTAATTAATAATCATTAGTTGTAGAGAAGACAGTTAAAACAAAATTGTTGGGTTGAGTTCATCAGTCGGATTTGAAGCCCCAAAATTGTTCACCCTTTAACAATGTGTTTCCCTTTGATCTACTGCAGTCCCATTGACGATAAGTTAAAATTGCTCACCCTTTAACAATGTGTTTCCCTTTCATTTACTGCAGCCCCATTGACGATCAGCGCGGCAAGTCCAACCCACAATCGGAGGAAAACAGCGACAACGACAACGACGTCAGTGACCCTGGGTCCCTAAACCTGTCGGTGCGGGAAGATTTCTCCCAGAGTCTCAAGCTGCATCAGATGTCCGAGGACCGGAGGCAGAAGCTCCGGGAGATCGAGGTTTGTTTGGTGCTGCACTTCCTACGCTAAATTGTGGATGGGTCTCAAGTTTAGGCCGGGGGCGCGGTGGCCCAGGGGTAGAACACCGTCTTCCGACGCAAAAGGTGCCGAGTTCGAATCCTGGCTGTTGCGTTCCCTACTGGTTGGGTCGGTGTCAGTATAATGTGACCGGCTGAGACAGGAGTCATGGTATCCCCGCCCTGTCTCGTGTGTGGCAGCACATAAAATTGTCAGACGTCCGTCCATTAAATTGTCAGACGTCCGTCTTGGGGCCCGTCCACAAACAAGCCTATATAGTGCTGCTGTTGGACGTTAAACCAACCCAACCAACTAACCAACCAACCAAACTCAAGTTTAGGCAGATTTGATAATATCCACTCATGATGAATATAAATCTGGGTAGTACCAGTAGGGAAAGAATTGAAAAACATTTTCAGGTTGAAAGATTTAAGGCTTAAAGATTTATCCTTGTGTGCGCACTATTTTTGAGAATCAAAAAGAAAAAATTTTAAATATTATAAATTTTGATTTCTTGCTATCTCAAAACAGAAAGTGCACAGATCAAAATAAAGACGTATAAATGGGCACTGCATGTGTGCAATGAGATGGGAAGTAATTAACTGCGAGCTATGATTATGAAATCGCACTGTTTCTAGTTTTTTTCCAAAATTCATATCTTTTGAACACATAAAGACAGTATGAGATATATATGCTCTTCTTTCTTTGCAATGAGATAGAAACAAATTAACTACGAGCTATGCTTATGAAATCACACTGTTTCTCAGGTTTTCCCAAAATTCATATCTTTTAAACCAATAAAGACAGTATGAGACATGCTCTTGTTTCTTTGCGTGTTGCGTGTTGTCGTGTCTCAGCTGAAGGTGGTGAAGTACCAAGACGAGCTGGAGGGAGGCAAGCGGTCGCGCAAGTCGGGCCTCACCATGCAGGAGCAGATAGAGCACTACAGGCGCAAGCTGCACCACAAGGTCTGATCTCTCTCTCTCTGCCTGTCTGTGCCTGTCTCTCTCTCTCTCTGCCTCTGTCTGTGCCTGTCTCCCTCTCTCTGTCTCTGTCTGTGCCTGTCTCCCTCTCTCTGTCTCTGTCTGTGCCTGTCTCCCTCTCTCTCTCTCTGTCTGTGCCTGTCTCTCTCTCTCTGTCTCTGTCTCTTTTTCTCTGTGCTCTTGCCCATCTGCATCTGTATGTCTTTATCTGTCTTTCCCTCTCTCTCAGAGTTTTTTTTGATTCAAGTTTTACTGTATTGTTTATCATAATGGGACCGTGTACAGTAACACCATGCAGGAGCAGATAGAGCACTACAGGCGCAAGCTGCACCACAAGGTCTGATCTCTCTGTGTCTCTGTCTCTGTCTCTCTCTCTCTCTCTCTCTCTCTCTCTCTCTCTGTCTCTCTCTCTTTCCCTCACTCTGTGCTCTTGCCCAGCATCTACATCTGTCTGTATGTCTTTATCTTTAATTTTCCCATCCTCTCAGAGTTCTTTGGATTCAAGTTTTACTGTATTGTATTTTCATAAAGTGACGATGTACCGTAACTGAGTAACTTGGTTGTACACAAACAACTGAAACTATTTTTTTAAATGTTTATCTTCATCCATTAAAAGCTAAAAGTTTAACAGGGCGTGAGAATGAGAATAAAAAACAAATATGATAAAGTCCTGTTTTAAAACCCTGAGACGATCTTTTACAGTGGACTGATATATTCTAACTAAATAACAACTGAAGTAAAACGTATTGTGTGTATTTTGTTGTTAAAACCCTGAGACGATCTTTTACAGTGGACTTGTATATTAAGACTAACAACTGAAGTAAAACGTATTGTGTGTATTTTGTTGTTAAAACCCTGAGATCTTATACAGTGGACTTGTATATTAAGACTAACAACTTGTTAAAACGATCTTTTACAGTGGACTGCTATAATTTATTGTAACTAAATAACAACTGAAGTAAAACGTATTGTGTATTTTGTTGTTAAAACCCTGAGATCATCTTTTACAGTGGACCTGTATATTATGACTAACATTAGTAACAACTGAAGTAAAACGTATTGTGTATTTTGTTGTTAAAACCCTGAGACGATCTTTTACAGTGGACTGTATATTATGACTAACAACTGAAGTAAAACGTATTGTGTATATGTTGGACGTTAAATCAACTCAACTTCATCCTCTCAGAGTTCTTTGGATTCAAGTTTCAATGTATTGTATTTTCATAAAGTGACGATGTACCGTAACTGAGTAAATTGCTTGTACACAAACAACTGAAACTATTTTTTAAATATTTAACTTCATCCATTAAAAGCTAAAAGTTTAACAGGTTGTAAAAATGAGAAAAAAAAAATATGATAAAGTCTTTGTTTTAAAACCCTGAGATGATCTTTTACAGTGGACTGGTATAATTATTGTAACTAAATAACAACTGAAGTAAAACGTATTGTGTATTTTGTTGTTAAAACCCTGAGACGATCTTTTACAGTGGACTTGTATAATTAATAGAAAAACATAAAAAACAACTGAAGTAAAACGTATTGTGTATTTTGTTGTTAAAACCCTGACGATCTTTTACAGTGGACTTGTATATTAAGACTAACAACTGAAGTAAAACGTATTGTGTGTTTTTTGTTGTTAAAACCCTGACGATCTTTTACAGTGGACTTGTATATTATGACTAACATTAGTAACAACTGAAGTAAAACGTACTGTGTGTATTTTGTGGTCAGCTGCTGGACCAGATGGTGGACTCTCCCCAGTCGGACCGAGACCGAGCAGACGCGGGCCTGAAGCGACGAGCCAGATCTAGGTCGCTGTCGCCAGGGCGGGGGGGCAGGTCGGGCAGCCGCGGGTCAGACACCCCGAAGCGCAAGAAGAAGGACAAGGACAAAAGGTCAGTGACAGTCGGCAGGGTGGTGGATTGTTGGTGGATTGGTTGGTGTGTGTTTCAGGGGTGGAACCGGTTTTATTTTTTTTTTGTTTTTTTAAATCTCTATTTCTTTTGAAAGATCAGAAAAATTAAAAAATCCAGCATTTCAAAGTTGTAAAGCACCAGTCTCCTGAAAAAGATTAAACAGAAATTAGTTCAGGGTTGTTTTTTTCACCCCCTGGGTCCCACTCCTGGTGTGTGTGTGTGTGTTTTTTTTTTTAAATTTCAAAAAAAATAAATTCTTTTTATCACCATTGTAATTTACTTCTTATCTCTCTTCTGAATTGTGAATTTTCTTGTGCCAACTTTAGCATACCTAGTACATGTACCTTGCTTAATTAATGAATGTGTCAAAGGTTTCAGTTTTTGCCCTTTGTTATAACCCTGATACCCTCCCCAGTCCTCGAAGGTCACGGAGGTCATCTCGCTCAAGGTCGCGCTCACGGTCGCCTCGACGCGTGTTGTCCCGCACTCCCCCGAGAGACAAGAAGAAGCACAAGTCACGGAAACACCGCTCCTAGCTGGCCTGTTCGCTTCGTGTTTGTGTTTAGGATGGTTTTAGTGTGAGAGACAAGAAGAAGCACAAGTCACGGAAACACCGCTCCTAGCCTGGCCTGTTCGCTTCGTGTTTGTGTTTAGGATGGTTTTAGTGTGAGAGACAAGAAGAAGCACAAGTCACGGAAACACCGCTCCTAGCCTGGCCTGTTCGCTTCGTGTTTGTGTTTAGGATGGTTTTAGTGTGAGAGACAGAATCTGTGAACTCTGATCAGTTTATTTATTCTCTCCCTTCTGTGATTCAGGTTCTGGGTCCTATACGGCGATCTTGAAAATCACAACTCTATGATCCAGTTTATTTATTCTGACTTTGATGTGATTCAGAGTAAAACTTTGAAGACATGACAGCTGGAATGGTGAAATGGTGAAATGGATGATTGGTGTGTGCAGTGGAGGATTTATGTAGTGTGCTGGCTCATGGAGGTGGTTTGTGTGTGTGTGGGTATGTGGAGAGACAGATAGAGAGAGGCACAGAGAGAGAGAGGTGGAGAGAGAGAGAGACAGAGAGAGAGACAGAGAGGGAGGGAGGGGGGAGAGAGAGAGGGGGGGGGGGGGAGGGAGGGAGAGAGAGAGGGAGGGAGGGAGAGAGAGAGAGAGGGGTGTACAGGTTGAACAAAAGAATTTGGGTGAGGACGGGAAATAATGGAGATAGGGAAAAAAGTAACTAAATGTCAACTGGGCTGAAAACACTCAACTTTCTTTGTATTTGAATGACACAAAAGAGTTCTATTTTCATACTGATTTGGCAAGCGCATTCACCAACTCTTGGTGTATATATTTATGACTCCTTTGACAGCGAAACATTTCACTATTACTTTACGGAACATTTTTACTTTCAGAGGCTGTTTATCACACTATTTAGATATTCTTTGCATGTGTTTTCTTTTTAGATAAAGTCAAACAGATGTTTTTTGTTTGTTTGCTTTTTTTCCGCAAAGAAACTGCTCAGCAAATTTCAGCTCAAACAGGGTTTGGGACTGGATTTCTCGAACAAAATCTGACATTTTGACATGATGAACATTGTTGTTTTCAAATTCATGGAAACATTTTTGTGGACAAAGGTAATGCCACGTGTTTCCTATACTTAATTCTGTTTTCTACAATGTGATGGAATACCCTCTATCCAGCTTTTAAGGAATAATAGAGAAAGTCGGAGGAGGTCCCAGCGTTTGTACATCTATTTGCCCTATTTTGTATCCTACTCATTACAGGAGGGGGGGTAAGTGTCCACTTAAGTCCCGGTGTTTTGGCACAGTCTCTTGTGTGGTAGCGTGTAAAATTGTCATCAGAAAATTGTCTTGTTATTGCCATTGGACTTAAATTTAAATATACCAACCAAATTACTGTGGTTTGAAATGGCACATCTATCTTGAAGTGGTTGTTTTACCACCGGTAGATATTTTGTAATGGATGAGAGATTGATCATCTGTAGGGGGGAAAGTATATGACTATACAATAGTCACTAATCCAACCCTTGCATGTCTTGTATGTCAGTGTAGCTGTAAATAATTCACAAATGTCACAAATATTTTCTTCAAAACGCGTGGACGTTAATTGTTATGATGGATTTTAAACCTGTTTTTGTTTTTGTGTTGGAACTTGTAGTTATTGTACATACTTATAAGCGTGTATTGAGCAGGGAGGATGAGGTGGGATCACCACCATTTCAAGCCTTACGCAGGCTACAGTGTTGATTCCTTTGTTTAGTTTGGGGGACAGAGAAGAATCAGTTTCAGTGTTAAAGAATTTAATTGTGTTGAAAATATTTACGTTAGAACTATGGTACTTTAAGGTAGATTCGTTGGCTTTATTTATTTATAAAAAAAAATAAAAAAAATTTGAGATATGTTCATATTATGTATATTTTTCTGACTTTATTTCCCACTTCCATGTTCATATGAAAAAGTTGAGATATACCCGGTAATTAACAACTAATCTTTCAGTCGCACTGCCCTGCAACGTGTGCTTTCAAAGGTATCATAGCTAATTCATAGAGCTTTACAATAATCTTTTCTATAGACAGTAAACTGAGTAAAGTGTCGATGTTGGACCCAAAGCTACAATAAACGAACAAAAATCCGGGCACAGGAACTGTTTGTGTCATCAGAAGACTGCTCCAAATTTCAACCGAGTCTCCTCACACACACAAAAAAATTAAATTATGTGCATTCAGATATGCTTTTCTTTTAATTCGAGGGGGGCGCGGTGGTCCAGGAATAGAAATGAAGCCACCCCTTTCTTTTGTCTTTTTGTTTAGTAATTGAAGCTACATTTTAATACAATTATCAATATTTGTAGATACCAGTATGTTAACTGTATCTTTTGTGGAAAGTAAAAAAAAAAAAAAAAAAAATCAAGAATACTCACAAAGAAAGCAAATATAATTCTTTGATCAAGAGATGCAGCTGTCGATCTTTATTCAGCAAATTATCAGAATTTATCATAAAAATTACACTTTTAATACATGAAGGTTAAAGTATCTGGCCATGTGAAATGTAAATTAAACCTATCTAGGATATTAATCAAACACACGATTTGAACCAGCTGTTTTTGTAGGTTTTGAACTATAACATTACACTAAAGAACATAATAAAAATAGGAGTTATTATCAGTGTTTCTTAAATCATTTTATTTGTCGAGTGCAATGTAGTTCTAAATTTTCACTTATAATTTTTTTTCTCAATATTGCTCTCTTTATACTTAAGTAAACAAATCTCTCTTTTTTATTCGTATATAAATTTGTTTTATCAACACACATTATTTTTTGTGTGTGTTTCAATTTAATTTAAGGCCTCTTGGTACATTGTATTACAACGAAAAAAAAAAAAACAAAACAAAATGGACAAAAAAAGATTCAAAGTTTAATTGCCGTAGACAGCATTATTTTTCTTAAGTTCTTATAAAATCAGTGTTTACATAATTATGATTTGTAAGGAGTTACATGGACGGTATGATTCAATTATTTTGACACAGTCACGTTAGAAAACAGGTTACAGTAGAATAAAATGAGTATTGTAGCAGGCACTTTTTACCTTTTTCTGCCAGGGCCCATTTGCTTTGAACATAATGCGTGTATATGAGCTTAGCTTATGGGAGATATTTTCAAGTAACAGACTAACACACAGTACCAATGACTAAAAAAGATGAAAAAAAAGAACAATACACGTTTAATAAAATTGATCTAAGGCATGCATTTGAAAGGTTTTCTCCTCTCTATCTCTCCCTCTTCAATTGACCGTAGCACCATTTTGAAATCAGTTGTGCATACTTTAGGTACTGGATCCTGAAGCGGACCCAGCCTAAAACCACACGCAGTATGATTTACAACATTAGATAAACACATTCCACACATACCAACCATTCGTTCAAGTAAAATGATAGGGAGATACAACAAAGAATAGAAAAAGAAGTTTGAAAAAAACCTCATTCATTCTACAGTCACAAGTCACACGATAGATTTGAACCAAAACTGCGAAGCTGTCCTCAGCATAATTGTACACAAACTCTAAGTAAGTTCTTTAATTCGTTGTCGAACCTGCACCAAAAAATAATGTCTAAAACGTAAACAACTAAAATAAAAATAACAACAATCTTTCCCACACACAACACGGAGAATGAAGGCGTGTTTGGTCTACGTAATGTGCTCACGACTCTCATATCTAATTTTCTTGACTAACGGCTTTGAAATTGGAAAGTGAGCACAATCGTTATGAGTTTGTGAAAATAATGCGCATAGTTGATTGTGAGACCTCCTTGGTAATGTTTGTCTTTTCTATTCTGTTAGATCTCTGGGTGGATGAAAAGGAACTCAAATTTAATTGTAAAGTACACGTGTGCTAAACATACGCTTTGAATAGATATTGATGCCTTTTTTATGATTGCCACACGTTTAATCCTGTTTCTATTTGCTCTTGATATTTCAGAGCATTTAAATGAATGTCGTAAAAAAAAACAACAACTCTCTAACTCAAAATCCATTGTACAATTTTAATGTTGCCATGGTACATAAGAAGGCGAAAGTTTTCAATTACGGAAAACAGTTCTCGGTGTCCGATTTGGCACAACCAATCTTTTGTGGACCTTATTCTCTCTCACACTCACACCCATTCTCACGCATGTACTTATACTCTCTTCTCAAATAGCTTTTGTATGGTTTGAGCCTAAACACATTCACACACACGCAAAAAGAAAGAAAAAAAAAGTGACCAAAACTGGGCCTAAATATATAAAACAAGCCTTAGAAAGCGTTTGATTAAACTTTGCAACTTTGCTATAGTATTATTAACATTCAGTGAACGTAAAACAAACCACAAACAGACAATTCTCAATGATCATCCAATCCCTGTGGCGGGTTTATTTCTTAACCTCTGTATGTGAATGAATAAGAACAAAGTGCTCGATAAACATACACATTTTCTTAATAAACAAAGAAGTAAGTACAAACTAAACGATAAGGCGCTCTCCCGGCTCTACACCATCCTGATCATCTCGGGAATGGAGCTGTCGTCCTTGATGCAGACGACACACCGACTGGCCTTGTAGCGCAGATTTCCCGCCTTGATCGTGTGCGACTGCGGGACTTTGAACTGTTCGTTCCGCTCCACCGTGGACATCCAGAATGAGTAGGAGGTGGCGTAGTAGTTGCACGTGCCGATCCCGTGGCACTCGATGAACGGTTGGGATCTGAACGACTCGAGACAGGAGCCCACGGAGGCGAGATCCTGGCCCGACCCCTGGCCGCCCGCACCGGTACCCTGTAGTGGTGAAAAAATACATACACGTCATGGTAACAGTAGTAGTAGTAGTAGTAGTAGTAGTAGTAGTAGTAGTAGTAGTAGTAGTAGTAGTAGTAGTAGTAGTAGTAGTAGTAGTAGTAGTAGTAGTAGTAGTAGTAGTAGTAGTAGTAGTAGTAGTAGTAGTAGTAGTAGTAGTAGTAGTAGTAGTAGTAGTAGTAGTAGTAGTAGTAGTAGTAGTAGTAGTAGTAGTAGTAGTAGTAGTAGTAGTAGTAGTAGTAGTAGTAGTAGTAGTAGTAGTAGTAGTAGTAGGCCTATTTACGACCCGTGGTTCCTAAATTTATTCACGATAGAGAGCTGCAATATGAATAATTTTTTTTCTTAACGTTTGTAGTTGACAACATTTAGAAATTCTGCCAAGAAAATGAAAATTTTAGTAGCGTATTATGACTTTTGTCAGCAGCAGCTGCTTTATCCATTAAAATCAGGACAGGAGACGTGTCGAGGTTAACTAAACTTAATTACAGGTGTCTTAGGTAAAGGATGCTAACAGTGGAATAATACATCAATATAAATACTAGTAGTAGTAGTAGTAGTAGTAGTAGTAGTAGTAGTAGTAGTAGTAGTAGTAGTAGTAGTAGTAGTAGTAGTAGTAGTAGTAGTAGTAGAAATTATAATGATGATGATGATGATGATGATGATGATGATGATGATGATGATGATGATGATAACGACGACGATGAGGATGATTATGCTAAAACACTGACCATAACAAAGGTGTATCCGATCCAAGTCTCAGACCAACCAATGGGACAGCGAGGAGTTTCTATAGTCTGACTGTGGAACGCCATCACCTACAGAGTCGAAGGGTGAGTAAGGTTATTGCACTTAAAAACTCACTCAGACAAAGAACGCGCAATTGCCTCAATGGTGATTTTTTCACACAGGAGTGAAGGCAAACAGAATAACCGATGAAAAAGAAATAAATTGCAATGTAAACAATGAATTAATTTTATTTTTTCTATTAAATTTTAAATTATAAATAAAGATACATTGAAATAATATTTTATGAGATCAGACTAAAAGGCTTTTTTTCCAATTTAGATAGATATACAGAGATATAGATACAAAGAGAAAATCATTAAGCGATAGATCCACCCCATAGATCTATAAATAGCACGTGCTATTTATAGATCTATTATTCCACCCCATAGACTATTTTATAGTTCTATTATTCCACCCCATAGATCTATAGCAAGTGCTATTTATAGATGTATGATTCCAGCCCATAGATCTATAAATAGCACGTGCTATTTATAGATCTATTATTCCACCCCATAGACTATTTTATAGCATCATGTTGGTCATGGCCTCAGGGGTGCTCAGCCAGTAGCTGTAGTCGGAGCGCGAGGCCAGGTTGCACACGTTGTTGATGTTACAGAACATGAAGGGCATGGTGCTGAACCGCTTCAGACAGGACCCGGCCGAGCCTAGGGGGTTTGGGGGTGGGAGGGGGGAGGAGGGGGACGAATCGTTTTATCACTTTACAAAGTTGAATATGAATTCAATGACATTTGAATTAAATTGAAGATTTATTCAATTAATATGATTATATATAAGTAGCCTACATGTGGTATAAGTAAAAAGTAAAAAATAAGTATAAAGACTACAACTTTACCATAGAAGGTCTTGTGTTTTTTTTTTGGTCTCAAATAGAAACATTTGTGTATAATCACATTTTTACTACACAAATCGACCTAATTAAGAATCATACTGAGAATATTCCCTTCAGGATGCTCACAGGACGAGTTTAATCGGTCATACTAAGTTACTTTCTATGTGTGACAATTCCTAGTGAACGCCATTACAGGGAATGTACTATGAGCAAGAAATAATAATGTAACTTAGCTGCAAGTTATGAGCCCTGCTATAGCTTGGGCTATTAATGTAACGTAGCTGCAAGTTATGAGCTCTGCTATAGCTTGGGCTATTAATGTAACTTAGCTGAAAGTTATGAGCCCTGCTATAGCTTGGGCTATTAATGTAACTTAGCTGCAAGTTATGAGCCCTGCTATAGCTTGGGCTATTAGTGTAACTTAGCTGCAAGTTATGAGCTCTGCTATAGCTTGGGCTATTAATGTAACCTAGCTGCAAGTTATGAGCCCTGCTATAGCTTGGGCTATAGAAGTTATGAGCTCTGCTATAGCTTGGGCTATATAACTCAGCTGCAAGTTATGAGCCCTGCTATAGCTTGGGCTATTAATGTAACTTAGCTGCAAGTTATGAGCTCTGCTATAGCTTGGGCTATTAATGTAACTTAGCTGCAAGTTATGAGCCCTGCTATAGCTTGGGCTATTAATGTAACTTAGCTGCAAGTTATGAGCTCTGCTATAGCTTGGGCTATTAAGTTATGAGCCCTGCTATAGCTTGGGCTATAGTTATGAGCCCTGCTATAGCTTGGGCTATTAATGTAACTTAGCTGCAAGTTATGAGCTCTGCCATAGCTTGGGCTATATAAGTTATGAGACTTGGGCTATTAGTGTAACTTTGCTGCAAGTTATGAGCCCTGCTACAGCTTCCACTAAGAAACAAACAAAGCAACCAACCTAAGTCTTGGCCGTGGGCTCGCCCGTTGCCCATGACGAAGAGAAGTGAGTAACCCTCCCAGAGCTTGTAGGTGCCTGGGGGACAGTTGGGGACGATGCTGTCCTGGCTATGTCTGCAATCAGGAGGAGAAACAGTTCAAATCTTGGTCAGTTCTGAATACAGGTGTACATGTAATTATTGCAATAGCGCTGGTTAACAAGTAAAACATTGGTCAAATTTTGAATAATAATAACAGCTCTTAGTAAACAATTAAGGGCTAAAAAAAAAAAAAGAAAAAAAAAAGAAAAAAACAACCCTGTAAATTTCGTTATTCTACGTTTTGGTTATGTTTGCAGGGTGCAGAAAGTTCAATTAAATTTGAATTTGAGGGAGAGAGAATAGACAGAGACAGACAGACAGACAGACAGACAGACAGACAGACAGACAGACAGACAGACAGACAGACAGACAGACAGACAGACAGACAGACAGACAGACAGACGGACAGACAGACAGACAGACAGACAGACAGACAGAGGAAGAGCCCCTCTCCAGTGAAGGCCACCCACCTGGTGAACAGCAGACCTGGGCCTGTCCCTGGCGGGCCGCGAGGACCAGGCTCTCCGGGAAAACCCGGATCTCCAACACGCCCCGGGGAGCCGTTGGGCCCCCGTTGTCCATTCCGACCATCCCTTCCACGTTCACCCATTGGGCCGTCATATCCGCGGAAACCCTTCCGTCCTTTGATGCCCATGTATCCCTCGGGTCCAGGTGGGCCTGTAAGGCGAGAAACATATATAAGTATATATAGATGGATACATGGATGTCTAAATGAATAGATAGATAGACAGATAGATCGATGGAAATACATACATTCATTTGTGTGTTTGTGTGCGTGTGTAATATGTTTATATATGTATACGATAGGAGATAGGAAGAAACCTATCAAAAGATAAGTTAATAGAAGTAATTAAAGGCGATATAATTTCTCCTGCAGTTTAAAAAAAAATTTATGTGCTAGGTCTACGCTCTTGTTTCAAGCATATGTAAACAAGATTAGAAACATGTATCGAAAATACACACTGTCTAAACACTTTGGTTTAACGCATGCAGAAACAGAGTGGAACATACTCGACGTCTGAACATTTGCAAACAATGGCCGTATGCTTATCCTGATTTGCGCATCTTATTTGGAAAATCAGATTTATACGAACAGAAAAAAAATGCAAATCGTCCGAAAAGTTAGTAAACTTACATAAGGGAAACTAAAGAGTTATGAACAGAAAAATATACATCGCCTGTATATTCAATAAACTTGCCATCAGGGAAATCAAAGTCGCATGACCAGATAAAGACACATCGCCTGTACAGTCAGTAAACTAGCCATCGGTGAAATCAAAGTCGTATGAACAGAAAAATACGCATCGCATGTACAGTTCAATAAACTTGCCATCAGGGAAATCAAAGTCGTATGAACAGAAAAATACGCATCGCATGTACAGTTCAATAAACTTGCCACCAAGGGAAATCAGAGTCATATGAACAGAAAAATACGCATCGTATGTACAGTCAGTAAACTTCTCACCAGTGAAATCAGAGTCGTATGAACAGAAAAATACGCATCGTCTGTACAGTCAGTAAACTAGCCATCGGTGAAATCAAAGTCGTATGAACAGAAAAATACGCATCGTGTGTACAGCCAGTAAACATTACTTACCCTCGACTCCTTTAAGTCCAGTTCGACCTCTATCCCCAAAGAAGCCGGGGTCGCCTCGTTCTCCCTTGTGTGTGTTGGTGGTCAACGCGTTGGGTCCGGGGGCTCCTTCTTCTCCCTTGTAACCTGCAACGCAACCAGGTGTCATGTATCATGTTAGTTTCAGAAAACGTTGCTTTAACTTTCTACCAGGTATAACGTCATGTGATGTGATGAGAATAGAGAGCTGGAACTTCTTCTTCTTCTTCTTCTTCGTTCACTTGAAAATGACTACACAGAAAGTCCCGAATCTAGTATATAGTGCACAGTCTTTTGAAGTTCAACCAAGGGTCCATAATTATAGTTTTCTTTCCATGGTATATTCTTCTGGCCAATATTTGTTTCTTGTCTCCTGAAGTTGTCTGACACAACTGATGACAACTGGAAAGATTGAAGGACAGTCCAGCAGGGGAAAACAACGAGGGGAGGTAATGCACCGACTAATTCAATGGCTAAATGTTAAAATGTAGGGAAGGAGACGGAGGCATTCACAGCTTCCAAGGATCGGGACATGGTCGCCAATGCTAGGAAACACGCCATATGCTGGATTGGCGAAAGGATGGAGAAAGCCGGACTGTGAAACACCAAGAGGGTAGGACTGACTTTAGGAACACCAGTGTTTATTTCAGATTGGTTGAAAGAATATGCAGCAGTTCAATATGCCAAATTGCTTGGCTTTAATATTGGACAGTTTACCGTGTACTTATTTCAAACAATGATTCTATGATTTCTTATTAAATCTCGGAAATAGATTTTTTCCCTTATTCACCCCCTTGGGATGAATAGTTAACCCAGAAGGATTAGAAACATAAGTACAGAAAATCCTTCTCTTTTACTCTTAGTTATTTCTCTCTCCTCTCCCTCCCTGTCTGTGTCTCTTCCCTTCTCTCTTTGCCATTCTCCTTCTCTCTCCCTCTCTAAACCACATCTTTCTCTGTTTCCTCTTCTCTTTCTCTCTCTTTCTCGCTTAATAATAATAATAATAATAATAAATAATAACAATAATAATAATAACAATAATAATAATAATAATAATAATAATAATAATAATAATGAATAATAATAATACAAATATCTATGTTTCCATGATACACCTACTTACATCCGATCCTTTATCTATGTTTACATGATACACCTACTCCAATCCTTTATCTATGTTTACATGATACACCTACTTACATCCGATCCTTTATCTATGTTTACATGATACACCTACTTACATCCGATCCTTTATCTATGTTTACATGATACACCTACTTACATCCGATCCTTTATCTATGTTTACATGATACACCTACTTACATCCAATCCTTTATCTATGTTTACATGATACACCTACTTACATCCGATCCTTTATCTATGTTTAGATGATACACCTACTTACATCCAATCCTTTATCTATGTTTACATGATACACCTACTTACATCCGATCCTTTATCTATTTTTATATGATACACCTTCTTACATCCAATCCTTTATCTAGTCCCGAAGGATACATGTTCATCCACTACATCAAACCCATTCTATGTATGGAACATCTACTTACATCAAGGCCTCTCTGTCCTTCGACACCATTCATTCCAGGGAAGCCCTTGATACCCCGTTCACCTCTCTCTCCCTTGGCACCATCAAGTCCGGCGGGTTTGTTGTCTCCCCTCTCTCCCTTACGACCTGGTCGGCCTGCACAATGAGTGATAAGATTGTGATAGAAAGGAATAAAATATGAGTGTACGGGAATATTGCGCAGATCAGAGGACAAGAGTATGCATTCAGAGACAGAGAGAGAGAGAGAGAGAGAGAGAGAGAGAGAGAGAGAGAGAGAGAGAGAGAGAGAGAGAGAGAAGGTTTATCTATGCTTACATGATACACCTACTCCAATCCTTTATCTATGCTTACATGATACACCTACTCCAATCCTTTATCTATGCTTACATGATACACCTACTCCAATCCTTTATCTATGCTTACATGATACACCTACTCCAATCCTTTATCTATGCTTACATGATACACCTACTCCAATCCTTTATCTATGCTTACATGATACACCTACTCCAATCCTTTATCTATGCTTACATGATACACCTACTCCAATCCTTTATCTATGCTTACATGATACACCTACTCCAATCCTTTATCTATGCTTACATGATACACCTACTCCAATCCTTTATCTATGCTTACATGATACACCTACTCCAATCCTTTATCTATGCTTACATGATACACCTACTCCAATCCTTTATCTATGCTTACATGATACACCTACTCCAATCCTTTATCTATGCTTACATGATACACCTACTCCAATCCTTTATCTATGCTTACATGATACACCTACTTACATCCGATCCTTTATCTATGCTTACATGATACACCTATTCCGATCCTTTATCTATGTTTACATGATACACCTACTTACATCCGATCCTTTATCTATGTTTAGATGATACACCTACTTACATCCAATCCTTTATCTATGTTTACATGATACACCTACTTACATCCGATCCTTTATCTATTTTTATATGATACACCTTCTTACATCCAATCCTTTATCTAGTCCCGAAGGATACATGTTCATCCACTACATCAAACCCATTCTATGTATGGAACATCTACTTACATCAAGGCCTCTCTGTCCTTCGACACCATTCATTCCAGGGAAGCCCTTGATACCCCGTTCACCTCT
>RQTK01000139.1:558925-571425 GCA_003991915.1 Elysia chlorotica
AATAATAATAATAATAATAATAATAATAATAATAATAATAATAATAATAAAAAAAATAAAAGTTAAATCAAAGACTAAACTTAAGAATTTCTCTAAATTGTTTCTGGATTTAAAATATCCAAGTGCTTCGTAAAGCAATTAACGGGTTTATTCAGTGAAAAATCTCTTAAAACTATCTATCCATTGAGAAACCTCTTAAAACCCATTTATCCAGTGAGAACAGTACAGATAACAGCAATGTGTAAGAGCAATACAGATAACAGCAATGTGTAAGAACAATACAGATAACAGGAATGATTGTATAAACTACCACTCTAGCTTTACATTGAATCCAGGTGACGTTTTGTAAATACCGATCTAGAATGAATTAAAGTTTTCCTTTTTGGTTTATGGATGAGTAAAATGAGACTGAAAAAATCAGAACACATGTACTAGTAATGCTTGCTTTTCTTAACAAAGTTATGTTTCAAGAGACCTGACTAGGTATGAATTATTTTCTACCCAATATATTTATTTAAAACTACTACTACTACTACTACTACTACTACTACTACTACTACTACTACTACTACTACTACTACTACTACTACTACTACTACTACTACTACTACTACTACTACTACTACTACTACTACTACTACTACTACTACTACTACCTCTACCATGACACGTTACACGTTACATTTACCATGACACGTGACTTACCCTCTGCCCCTTCTGTCCCTGGGCTCCATCCTCGCCATCCTCGCCGCGAATTCCGACGGGTCCCATCGGGCCCTCTGGTCCCAGAAAGCCGGGCAGGCCCATGGGGCCCTGGAGTCCTGGCAGGCCTCGGTCACCCTACAGGGGGTACAGCGAGTGGAGGGGGGGGGTAAGGAGTGTGAGGTCCAAGGGTGGAGGGGTGTGAGGTCCAAGGGTGGAGGGGTGTGAGGTCCAAGGGTGGAGGGGTGTGAGGTCCAAGGGTGGAGGGGTGTGAGGTCCAAGGGTGGAGGGGTGTGAGGTCCAAGGGTGGAGGGGTGTGAGGTCCAAGGGTGGAGGGGTGTGAGGTCCAAGGGTGGAGGGGTGTGAGGTCCAAGGGTGGAGGGGTGTGAGGTCCAAGGGTGGAGGGGTGTGAGGTCCAAGGGTGGAGGGGTGTGAGGTCCAAGGGTGGAGGGGTGTGAGGTCCAAGGGTGGAGGGGTGTGAGGTCCAAGGGTGGAGGGGTGTGAGGTCCAAGGGTGGAGGGGTGTGAGGTCCAAGGGTGGAGGGGTGTGAGGTCCAAGGGTGGAGGGGTGTGAGGTCCAAGGGTGGAGGGGTGTGAGGTCCAAGGGTGGAGGGGTGTGAGGTCCAAGGGTGGAGGGGTGTGAGGTCCAAGGGTGGAGGGGTGTGAGGTCCAAGGGTGGAGGGGTGTGAGGTCCAAGGGTGGAGGGGTGTGAGGTCCAAGGGTGGAGGGGTGTGAGGTCCAAGGGTGGAGGGGTGTGAGGTCCAAGGGTGGAGGGGTGTGAGGTCCAAGGGTGGAGGGGTGTGAGGTCCAAGGGTGGAGGGGTGTGAGGTCCAAGGGTGGAGGGGTGTGAGGTCCAAGGGTGGAGGGGTGTGAGGTCCAAGGGTGGAGGGGTGTGAGGTCCAAGGGTGGAGGGGTGTGAGGTCCAAGGGTGGAGGGGTGTGAGGTCCAAGGGTGGAGGGGTGTGAGGTCCAAGGGTGGAGGGGTGTGAGGTCCAAGGGTGGAGGGGTGTGAGGTCCAAGGGTGGAGGGGTGTGAGGTCCAAGGGTGGAGGGGTGTGAGGTCCAAGGGTGGAGGGGTGTGAGGTCCAAGGGTGGAGGGGTGTGAGGTCCAAGGGTGGAGGGGTGTGAGGTCCAAGGGTGGAGGGGTGTGAGGTCCAAGGGTGGAGGGGTGTGAGGTCCAAGGGTGGAGGGGTGTGAGGTCCAAGGGTGGAGGGGTGTGAGGTCCAAGGGTGGAGGGGTGTGAGGGGGGGGTGAGGTTCAAGGGTGGGGGTGCGAGGGGGATGGTGTGGAAGTGGGATTGAATGGGAAGACGACAGGGAGGTTTGGATAAAGGAAAACGATTAAAAAAAAGATTTATTGATGTAACACTTGTCTTAATAACTAATTTCGTTAAAAGAGATTCTCTATTCGCGTAGCGCCTTTACATACGTCGATTGGTGATAAAGAAAAGAGTAAAGACGACAAAGCGTTTATGAAGACACATAAAGAAGAAAACAAAGAAAAGACAAGAAAAAAAGATACTGATTTTTTTTTGGCTGGAAGGTGGTGTTCCTTTAAACCATAGTTGTAAGAATAGATAGATAGATAGATAGATAGATAGATAGATAGATAGATAGATAGATAGATAGATAGATAGATAGATAGATAGATAGATAGATAGATATAGATAGATAGATAGATAGATAGATAGATAGATAGATAGATAGATAGATAGATAGATAGATAGATAGAGAGAGAGAGAGAGAGAGAGAGATGGATAGATAGATAGACAGACAGAGACACAGACAGACAGACAGACAGACAGACAGACAGACAGAAAGAGCGACGTAGAGAGAGGGATCAGGTCATTGTGGTGGCTACAGACCTCTAGTTTAGTACAGATAACATCAGTTTATTCTGACGTCTATATATATACTACTCACGGGAAATCCCTTCAGTCCTCGGCATATACATGGTGGTGCGCAGCCTTGGCAAGCCTGGGAAGGAAAAAAACAAACACCAGAATACAGCTCATTGTGATGTGGTCTTGGTGATTGTAGAACTATTATTCTACATTCAATGCAAATTGTCCTTGTAGGCCTATCTGTTTTAGTCAAACTAAAACTTATTCTTAAGAAATAACTAAAGGATTCGGTCATTGTGGATGAATCCCTGTTTGGGTTAAAAAGGTATTACTTGAAAATGGCTGATTTTTAAGCAATTTCGGCGAAAAAATGTTCATCTAATTTATCTTATATAGCAAAGCCCCTCTTGCCCAATTTCCATGATTTTCCATAAGTCTATTAACACCAGAACCATGGAAAGAGACACATTTAGAAATTGTAGCGTACGATAAAGACATTGAGACGATGTAGGGTTTACAACATTCTTATGATTTATTATGAATGGTCATAATTAGGCTATAAAATATCCCTTATGATAAACCTATTCAACAAGGATTCCAACAACAACATTAGATGCGTTATGGTCTATATTTCTACCACCACTACTGACACACCCTCCTCCCCCCCTCCTCCTCCTCCTCCTCCTCCTCCTACTACTACTACTACTACTACTACTACTACTACTACTACTACTACTACTACTACTACTACTACTACTACTACTACTACTACTACTACTACTACTACTACTACTACTACTACTACTACTACTACTACTACTACTACTACTACTACTACTACTACTACTACTACTACTACCACAAGTACACGGGCTTGTAGTAAATAAAAAAAAAATTTGACGCACCCTCAAACTCTATTAGGTTATATAGGCTTTAAGAATGATAGTCATTACTCACAAAAGAAATGACTTGCTTAAAATCAAAACACTACTTCTAACGAAGAACTTTATAAATATTAGCACAGGATCGTTTGGTATGGAAACATAATATGGCACACCAACCCCGAATCGGAAAAGCGCAATGACCAGTGACCCATAGATCTAGTATTGGAAGCCTCCCATGTGATTTGGCTGTTTGTTTATGTCCAGTTTTATCAGGGTGACCAATCGCTGGACAAGCCTGTCTTGTTCTTGTTCTTGACCGTACCCACTTGTTCTCTAAGGAATACGTTAGTCAGTCAACTATGTTTCTACATTTTGTCTCACAGTCTATTGCGCACCATAATTATATCAGATTTAATATCTATTTCTTCTTCCTCTCCATCTCCCTCTCCCTTTCCCTCTCTCTTTTCTCTCTTCATCTGGCATAGAATTGTGTAACTTATTTCTAGAAATGTACTCAAACGATAACAGGTTTTTGGCAGGGTGAACAGTATAAAAACATCAACAACAATAGGAAGCAAAAAATATGATGGAACCTAGACCTAAATCCATTCATTTCAATAGAGACAGTGCGTGTGTCCAACCCACCAAAGATGCATGTAGTTTCTCACATCAATAGAAACACATCAGTTATGTAGGCCCTGCCTCGACAGTGCAATACATTATCTTGGTATAGCGGGATTAGCACGAGATCCTGCATATATATGCTTTACATCCACAGACTGGTCTGATAAATGCATCTATTTCTTAGATACTTTCTTAACACGCATACATATCGCAGAAAATAATTGTGATTGATAGCTATACATTCTCGGACAAATTGAACAAGAATCGGTACATTTACGATTCAAACCAGGTTCTAGATCTTAATAATTTGGCTCTATTATGGATAAGGGTTACATGATAGTCTCGTCTAATAGGACTCCAAATAACTGTATAAATACTTTACTTGTATATTACATGTACAATTAAAACTACTTACCGCAGCATCGACGTCAGTGGTAAATCCTACAACAACAGCCAACAAGAGCAGGCATCCTGCGAGTCGACACTCCATCCTTCACTGGGAGCCGAGAGAGAAAGAGGAAAGTTCCCCTTCCCTGGGCTCAGGACGGCCGTGGTAGGTCTGGGTGGTACCTCACCCCAAATCAGCTCTAAACTAAAACCGTAACTAAATCAATCAGTACATGAACTACATGTACTAACAACAAAAAATGGCCTCCCCCACTGCTAAAATTGCAGACACAAAGGGATAAATCCTACAGTCCTTTTTGCTGTTTGCCAAAACTGGTCGGACCTAGTGAAACATTTTGACGGTCCTTCCCTATGCTCTACGTAGGGAACGGAAGCTGCACCGCTAGAGCGCTCTCTTCTCACGGGAGAAAAGTTGGCCAGGGACTACATTCAAACTCGTTTTTGAGAACTTATCGTAGCAATTGTTTACCATAAAATAATTGTTATCTCGGCTTTTTTAATACATAATCAGCACTAAAAATCGAAAATTATGATTGAAAAAGTACTTTTGGTATGGATTTCGATCGGGACTATATCGCGCCGCGGATGTAGTGTTACGCCTACTCGGCGCGCTGCGGTCTTATCGGCAGGGCCGAGCATACGTCAATCACTGGGTGGTGGTGAGGGCGCACCCAACTCGAGCCGCGAGTGTGTGTGCTCACCCTACTAACCCAGTCCTCGAGTCTAATGAATATTAAGATAAACCACATGTCAGAAGCTTTTCAAGTACCCCCCCCAACACAAGCCCAGCCGAGAAAATGAGGTTCTTCCTCTGCCTCGTTTTCCCGTCGTTAACAGCACACACCCTGTTACACCCACATACTTTGTTTCTTCTGGTGTTAAATAATAAAACGAACATTTTCATCTTTAAAATAAACTTCTTTTCTCTTATTTTATCTACATTTTCACGTAAAATGCAAAGTTGCCAAGATCGGCGGTTAAATGAAAGTGAATAGTACAAATAATGCTGAAAATTAAAAAGAAAATAGGTATGAATCGTCCCCCCCCTCTTTCTTCTTTTCACTTGGTGAATCAAGATTTTCTTCGGTATTCGAGTGTATTTGTTACCCTCAGTCTTTGTATGTCCAACTGTATGGCTGCCTGTCTGTCTCGTCTTTGAGTTATGTCGTCTTTCTCTGTATTTCTTTATTAATTTCTTTCTTTCTTTTTCTCTTTTCTCTCTCTCTCTCTCTCTCTCTCTCTCTCTCTCTCTCTCTCTTTTCGGCATTCATCAAACGATATGCTTAATGAACTAGTTATACTACTCTTTCCTCTTCAAAATTAAAAAGTTAATTTTTCTTTTCTGGCACTTCATTTTAGTTGTACCACAACATTAATAAACGTCGACAGCAATATTCATATATCATATTGTTTTAAGTTTCTATTATGTTTCCTTTTTGTTCTTTGCCCCCGACTCTCTCTCTCTCTCTCTCTCTCTCTCTCTCTCTCTCTTTCTCTCTCCCTCTCTGTGTGTCTCTCTCCCTAATCCCTCTTCTCTTCTCTGTTCTGCTTCTGTCTCTTTCCTTCTCTCTCCCTTTCTCTTATGTTTCCTTTTTCTTCTTTGCCCCTGACTCTCTCTCTCCCTCTCTCTCTTTCTCTCTCTCTCTCTCTCTCTCTCTCTCTCTCTCTGTATGTCTCTCCCTACTCCCTCTTCTCCTCTCTGTTCTGCCTTGCTCTATTTCTGCCTTTCACCGCTAACATATCAGGTAAATGTTCCCTCACATAGACCAGGCCACCCTTGATAGGGCGGCGCGTTTAGCCTTTCATTTCGCCCTCTGATGCCTGATGCCTGATGCCTGATGGCTGATGTACCCTTTTTGATGTGTAACCTATGTCTCAGATCACTGCGCTCCTACACTCTATGTAGATAAGATAAGATAAGATAAGATAAGAAAAGATAAGATAAGATAAGATAAGATAAGATAAGATAAGATAAGATAAGATAAGATAAGATAAGATAAGATAAGATAAGATAAGATAAGATAAGATTAGATAAGATAAGATAAGATAAGATAAGATAAGATAAGATAAGATAAGATAAGATAAGATAAGATAAGATAAGATAAGATAAGATAAAAAACATTAATAAACGTCGACAGCAATATTCATATATCATATTGTTTTAAGTTTCTATTATGTTTCCTTTTTGTTCTTTCTCTCTCTCTCTCTCTCTCTCTCTCTCTCTCTCTCTGTATGTTTCTTTCCCTATCTCCCCCTTCCATCTTCTCTCTCTCTCTTTCTCTCTGTATATCTCTTTTCCCTACTCCCCCTTCCATCTTCTCTCTTTCCCTCTCTCTCTCTATCTCTCTCTCTCTCTCTCTCTCTCTCTGTATGTCTCTCTCCCTACTCCCTCTTCTCTTCTCTGTTCTACCTTGCTCTATTTCTACCTTTCACCGCTAACATATCAGGTAAATGTTCCCTCACATAGACCAGGCCACCCTTGATAGTGCGGCGCGTTTAGCCTTTCATTTCGCCCTCTGCTGCCTGATGCCTGATGCCTGATGTACCCTTTTTGATGTGTAACCTATGTCTCAGATCACTGCGCTCCTACACTCTATGTAGATAAGATAAGATAAGATAAGATAAGATAAGAGAAGATAAGATAAGATAAGAGAAGAGAAGAGAAGAGAAGAGAAGAGAAGAGAAGATAAGAGAAGAGAAGAGAAGAGAAGAGAAGAGAAGAGAAGAGAAATTTTATTGATCTTCAAGCGAAATTTGTTCTGGATTAACACCACATTGGGCAAATAGTACGACACTATATCTTATGAGCATAGCTTTCTTACTCCCTCCCCTCTCTTTCTTCTCTCTCTCTCTCTTATAAGAAGTAATACAAATAGAAATGGAGAAGGGGAAGTTTCATATGATGCGCTCATCAACAATCAAACAGAAAAATGCCCACTCCTTGCAATAGTGATACTAATATTCGTTAATGTCACCAAAATATTTTTAACGCAATAACTACTACCATAAACATTTCTCATTTCTAATCTATGTATTTCTTTTATGGAAATATTATTTCCTACTACACCCGTCTTCTTCGCATCCTTCATACGACGTTACCGTCCTGACATGCCGTAAAAATAAACTTCACGTTCCTTTATTTATTCCCTTAATTTTCATAGCGATTCAAAATAGATATCTCACCAATCATTGCATCATTTTCTGCCATAATTCACATTTATATTTTAAAATTTGATTTATACCACCGCACTATTAATTTTTATAACACTGGCTCATTTTTTGGCCACTTTCCAAACCTGTAAGTTTCTGAAACCTAATTTGTCATTCAAACAACATCTGCATAAAACTCCTCACAAACACACCGTTTCCGCACCTGCACATTAAACAAAACCTTCAAAGGAAAATAAATGCCTCCTTAACATCAATTCCTAGATCCATAGTTAAACTAAAAAAACTTTCCTCAATATGTTCCTTTGCTTCCTGCCAGATCATCCCTTAACAGCAAACCCTCCCAAACAAACCATTCAATACTAGTCACACACATTTACGTACCAAATCAATCAACTTCATGAGTTTTCCATAGAACTTCTATAACAACATACTAGACTCTTCTCATGAGTTTTCCATAGAACTTCTATAACAACATACTAGACTCTTCTCATGAGTTTTCCATAGAACTTCTATAACAACATACTAGACTCTTCTCATGAGTTTTCCATAGAACTTCTATAACAACATACTAGACTCTTCTCATGAGTTTTCCATAGAACTTCTATAACAACATACTAGAACTCTTCTCATGAGTTTTCCATAGAACTTCTATAACAACATACTAGACTCTTCTCATGAGTTTTCCATAGAACTTCTATAACAACATACTAGACTCTTCTCATGACTTTTCCATAGAACTTCTATAACAACATACTAGACTCTTCTCATGAGTTTTCCATAGAACTTCTATAACAACATCAACGTCAGGTGGTTTTTTTAAAAGCCCATCTCATGAGTTTTCCATACAACTTCTATAACAACATACTAGACTCTTCTCAAAACCATAATTATTACTGGCTTGCAATATTCTCAACTTCAGGTGGGTTTCTATTTATACTCACCCTCCCACAATCACTGCATCCCACTGTGTGTGTGTGCCGTGTTTTTTTCTATCAAATACCGCAGCNGTTCTTTGAACCATAATTATGTCGTTGCGTCATATATATCACACCAAATCTACCAAGGTCCCCTGAGTGTTCAGCTAAATAAAAACAACAACGATGTACCCATGGAGAGTAGCTCTCTATGAATTCGGTATATCTTCTACCGAAACTCTAATACATAAAGTCCTGAAAGAGTCAAAGTTGATTTGTACCAGTTACAGGAAGTTGACAGACATTCGGTATGCGCTGTAATGAACAATTACGAAATCATTCACACAGCTGCGAATTAAAAATATACAAAATAAACTAAACATAAAATATTTTAACATACCTCCCTATATAACCATACGTCTACCTTTGAACTAGTTTATTCAGCACTATATCCCCACACCACGCCCTACCCTTACACCATAATTAATCCCATATACCAGATCACCAAATACCATATCTGTTACACACAGCCTATAAACAAAATATCTCTTAATTACACATCTAAACACCACACTCCAAATAACAAATATCTTAATACCATATCGCTTCCACCCGAAATAATACCATATTTCCTCAACATCATGTTCTTTACACCACATATCTGAAAATCAAACCCCTTACACCACATTTAAAAAAAAATCATACGCTTTACAACGTACCTCTCAGCACTTTTACTTTATACATCATTTCTTAACATTATACCTCTTAGACCACATCTATTAACATGAAGTCATTATACGATAACTCTTCACAACATATCTTGACATCATAGACCTTACACCATATCTTTTAACATCATACTCCTTACACCATATCTCTTAACATCATAACTCTTACACCATATCTCTTAACATCATACTCTTTACACCATATCTCTTAACATCATAGACCTAACACCATATTCCTTGATAGAGTGAAAAAAACCCGGTAATGTTTAGCATAGTTTATAAAACTTGTACCGGTACATCATGTCGGGCTGAACCAATGGATATCCAGATTGGTGTCACGTGAGATAGAATAACAATGACCAACGGTGCATATCTCGAGACTAGTTGTCGCCAGTACAAATTTTGGTAAGCTTACGACTCGTCGTAAGATATGGAAATTAAAAGGCTTACGGAGAGTTGAAGTCTTACTGCGACTTTGTAATTACGACACTAGAGCTATGTAAAGTTAACCATGGACGCTTAACGTAAAGTTATACTCAGTCTCCACCCGCGTGACAGCCTATTTGCCAACATTGGACATTTAGGACCTCAAGCTTATTTACCATTTCTGAGTTTGGGATGATGAGGGCGCGTATGTTTATCCATTTGACTATGTCAAGGATTTTCTGTTTGTGATTCTGTTCTTGATTTTGTAATGCGCTGTAACCAAACAACATTTCCCTTGTGGACTAATAAAGTATTATCTTATCTTATCTTATCTACAGAAAACCTGAGGAACAAAACACTAGATATTGATTTACTTTTGTCCATGGTCTTCTTCTGTCCCTGGGATGCGATCTTTTTCATACCTGCAAGGTAAAGTGTCACTTCGATTCTCAAATAGTCACCTCTCCATTGATGACCTGGATGTTGTTTCTGGTATTACCTGAGTGTTCAATGTGACACTATTACAATTTAACCATGACAAATCGGCTCGTGCTGTTTGCTTTAGTGACTTAAATTTCTGGTGAGTAGGTATTTTACAAAAGTCTAACACTAGAACGCCAAGATAGTGAAAATGTTTTATAGGCGAATGGATACATAAGGTCTCTAAAGCACTTATCCATTTATTAGGGTACTATTATGTTTAACAATGGGCTTTTACGTCTGTGATTCCACTAATCGACAATACACACATACACACACACATATATGTACACCCACATACACACACGATACTTCCTGGTATAACATTGACAACAAGACAACAACGTGCAGTCAAAATTAACCATCAATTCAGAGCCCGACTATGGGGTAGGGGGTATATAGCGTCACCATAACTGTATAATAATCTATGTCATTTCTAAAATACTGAAGGTTTATGTATAATGATCTGTCATTTGTAAAATACCGAAGGTTTAGAGTATTTTACAAATAAGATAGGGCATGATACACATGAAGTGACTATAATTTGTATATCAATCCCTACAACATGACACTAACGTGGTATTAAGTCGCAAATATGATATACTTTGTTTGATCTATCATATTTCGATAAACGTAGAAAGCAATAGAGAAGAAAACTCGAAAAAAAAGAATGGGGTGGATAATTAAGTTGAGACGGACTAAGTGAGATTTATAGAGGAATAATTCTAGAAAAACACATAGTTAAAAGGGAGAAAGATCGAGTGTCAAAGAGAGGGTATTGATGGGGAAGATCGAGAGAGATAGAGATAGAGAAAGAAAAAGAGAGAGAGGGAGGGAGATAGGAAGAGAGAAAGAGAAGATAGATAGATAGATAGATAGATAGATAGATACATAAATAGATAGATAGATAGATAGATAGATAGATAGATAGATAGATAGAGAGAGAGATAGAGAGAGAGATAAATAGATAGATAGATAGAGAGAGACAGAGAGAGAGAGAGAGAGAGAGAGAGACTGAGAGAGGGATAGAGACAGAGAGGCAGACAGCTGAGACGAAATGTAAAAAAAAGAATGAAACAACCGAAAGATGGAAACAAAGAAGAAAAAATAATATGGTGAAAAATGAGAGAAAGAACTAGAGCCAGAGAGATTGATAAAGGAAGTGAGAGAGATAGATAATTAGACAGGGAGAGAAAAGAAGAGAGAGAGAGAGAGAGAGAGAGAGAGAGAGAGAGAGAGAGAGAGAGAGAGAGAGAGAGAGAGAGAGAGAGAGAGAGAGAGAGAAAGACATAGATGTAGAAAAGGAACATAAACAAAACTAGGCAAAATAGACCGCCTTTTCCTTTTTTTTAAACAAAGAAAACAATAGAAAGTAATTTATATTGAAAAAAAAAAGAAAAAAAGAAAGTAAAAGAATTCTGATAAATAACACTGTTTTTTTCTTTCATGACCATGACCGTACCTAAAATTTCTGTACTTTTCTGTGCGTCAAAAAACAAACAAACAACAACACAACAAAAAAACAAAAAAAAAAACAAAGGAAAAAATCACAAAATAAGAGAAGAAAAAAAAAGCAAAACAATCGCGGTCGTTTAGGTTACAGTCAAAGTCAGTGAAAAACCTATATACAGTCTGACCTCCAAATAGTAATAGTAGGTAGAGATGCAATACTAGATACTAAATCAAAAGAGAAGAAAAAAAAAAACGAAAGAAAAAAAAAAATGCACATGGCGTCGCCTGACTTAAGAGACTGATGTGTTTGTGAGAGAAAGGTAAACCCCGTAGAAAGCTACGTGCGTGTAAAGTAACTGTTGGTATTTCCCCAAGCTAACCAACCCCGGGTTCTGAAGCCTACAGCTTGCTCACTCACCTGAGGTCTACAACTTAACCAAACTGCGGGTTGGGTTGGTTGATTGGTTTGCGTTGGTTTAACGTCCAACAGCAGCACTATATAGGCTATATTGTGGACGGGCCCCAAGACGGGCGTCTGACAATTTTATATGCTACAACATACGAGACAGGACGGGAATACCATGACTCCTGTCTCAGCCGGTCACATTATACTGACACCGACCCAACCAGTAGGGAACGCAGAATTATACTGACAACAGGATTCGAACTCGGGACCTTTTGCGTCAGAAGCCGATGTTCTAGCCCTAGACCACCGCGCCCCCCTCGAGACTGCGGGAATGGCGTCCTACCCCGCTAACATAGTTCTTGGTCCTCCTGGGCTTGTAAGTACAACGATGTGCTAAACTAAGTAACTTGCAACCTTCCAATGAGAAGTCACATGCCCTACCCGATAGACCGCTCGCCTACCACA
>RQTK01000139.1:576425-612948 GCA_003991915.1 Elysia chlorotica
CAGTAGATTTATAGATATCTAGAGTAGATTTCGGGGCGTCCGACTATCGAATTTAAATACGTGGCATTGTTGGTCGTTTGAGTCTATTTCCTCTTCCAACTGACTTTTCCAACAGTCTATACAGACCGACAATAAAGGCAGATCTAGGTTCGATATCTTATATCTTCTTTCATCTTTATTCATGTTCAAGACCCCCCCCTCCCTTTAAAGAAAACGCAGGTCTCCATATTGAGGCTGTAGGTGTGGTAAGTACAATGCTACGTAAAGCGTACGACTCGAGTAAGAAGCCTGAAGACGCGTTGTAGGCTCACCACATTGTTGTACATACGACCCTAGATCTATTTATAGCCAGCCCGTAACAAATTATCAGTGTAGTATGTGCTTAGCACAGTACTACTGTGGTGCTATTTAAAAGGGGTGCGGTGGTCCTGGGGTAGAACATAGGCTCCCGACGCAAAAGGTCCGTTGTTCGACTCCTGGTGATTGCGCTCCCTATTGTTTGGGTCGGTGTCAGTTTAATGTGAATGGCTAAGATAGGAGTCATGGTATTCCCGCCCTGTGGCTGCACATAAAAATTTCAGACATCAGTCTTGGGATCCGTCCACAGTATAGCCTATATAGTGCTGATGTTGGACGTTAAACCAATTTAACAACTCAACAACCCCTAGTCCAGGGTCAAAGTTGATAAGCACCTTTGTACTTAATGCAACTACAGTTCAGAGGTTACATGCACTGTCGACTAAACCTAAAAGTTTACAGCTCAATAGAGCTTCTGAAAGAGCTTCTCAAAGAGCTTCTGAAAGAGCTTCTCAAAGAGCTTCTCAAAGAGCTTATCAAAGAGCTTCTCAAAGAGCCTCTCAAAGAGCTTCTCAAAGAGCTTCTCAAAGAGCCTCTCAAAGAATCTCTCAAAGAGCCTCTCAAAGAACCTCTCAAAGAGCCTCTCAAAGAGCCTCTCAAAGAGCCTATCAAAGAGCTTCTCAAAGAGCCTCTCAAAGAGCTTATCAAAGAGCTTCTCAAAGAGCCTCTCAAAGAACCTCTCAAAGAGCCTCTCAAAGAACCTCTCAAAGAGCCTCTCAAAGAGCCTCTCAAAGAGCTTCCAACCCAACCAACCATCCTAATGTATTCCATGTTGTGCTCTTTTCTCAGGCTGAGACTTGGTGCGCTTTTAGCAGTTGTACTATTGGCTAGCACAGCATCAGCGGTAAGTCAATCTTTGCTTCTCAATTCTAGTGTATATGTAAGGGGTAGAGCGTTGGTCTCCGTATCTGGAGGTCCTGGTTTAAAACCCACCATCGATTTAAAGTAAATGTAAAGCGCTTTGAGCAACAATATGGGAAAGCTGATATATAAATGCACTTTATTATTGAGTCTATTTGTTCGATTGTCTACTACTGGTTGGGTCGGTGTCAGTATAATGTGACCGGCTGAGACATGAGACATGAGTCATGATATTTCCGTACTGTCTTTGTGTGGCATAACGTACATTCGTCAGAAGTTAGTCTTGAGACACGTCTACGATATATAGCCCATATAGTGCAACAGACTCAAACAAACTCAAAGTATCCAAGTGTCTGTCCGACTATGAGTACGAGATCCAAGTACCAGCAGAAAGTAACATGAACTGCTATTTCGCCACAAAGAAGAAGGAAGAAGAAGAAGAAGAAGAAGAAGAAGAAGAAGAAGAAGAAGAAGAAGAAGAAGAAGAAGAAGAAGAAGAAGAAGAAGAAGAAGAAGAAGAAGAAGAAGAAGAAGAAGAAGAAGAAGAAGAAGAGATAGTGAGACCAATCTGATATCAAAGTGTAGATTTTAATCAATAATTCGAATGTACACAAACACGCTTCTTTTGAGTTATGTTACCAACTCTGTATCTTCCAGCTTCTATGTCTTCCTCTTTTTCTTTCTTTCTCCCATACTCAATTTTCACAATCTCTGACGATGTCCCATTTTGTAATAATACATACTTCTTTCTTGTCTCCCTCTCTCTTTTTCTGTGTATAGCTCTGTATATATTTCGTATACTGGCTCTTTTGCTCTACCTCAATCACTATCATTTTCTATCCTTCTTTCTTTCTCTGTCTGTCTGTCTGTCTGTCTGTCTGTCTGTCTGTGTCTCCATTATTTTTCCTTAACTCCCTTATTTTCCTATTCCATATCTAATGAAAACCATAAAAACAACTAACTTAACTTATTCTAAAAAAAAACCCCCACAATTTCGTTATAATAAGCCGAATCTTTCTTATTACTATACCGTCGTCTAAAGGCAAATCAAAAGTACTGCAAATTTGAAATTTGCCTCTATAAATAAAAATCGTATATATATTTCACGAGTTATTGCCCCTGGCAACTCCATTTGTACCAAATCAGCAAAACTTTCGGCTTCGTGAAAGACCGTAATAAAGTTTTGTGGGAGTGACGTCCCTTTGCCCCCAATAGAGAAAGCGAGCAGACGAGAGGGGCTAGAGTCCGCTAGACTGCCGTGCCTCCGGTGCTCACATTCCTGGGTGTTGCAGGCAGGCAGGCGGGCAGACGAGATGTCGGGCAGAAGTCAGGAACTCAGGGCAGAAAACGCGAGTCAGTGGGCCAGCACGCAGAAAGCGAACATTGCGAGCGGCAACTCGATAACGGTTCACAGAATTACGCCCCTTGGGTCCCTCCAGGGGTTTTTCCGATCGCTCATTGGCTCTTTCACGTAAAGCGTAGGATAGCCTACAGAAGCCACGATTGGTCGCCTATGCAGATTGCTTTAACCTAGCGTCTTGATTTTCGCTATAGGTCCTGCCATCGCAAGTTTTTTTTAGACAGGAATGGCGCTTCTCCTGTACAGTTAACCTGTCTCTGGTTCTAGATCTACAGTTCTAGTTCTAGTTCTAGATCTAGTTCTAGATCTACAGTTCTAGTTCTAGTTCTAGATCTACAGTTCTAGTTCTAGTTCTAGATCTACATCTACAGTTCTAGTTCTAGTTCTAGATCTAGAGATCTAGTTCTAGTTCTAGATCTACATCTACAGTTCTAGTGCTAGTTTTAGTTCTAGACCTAGATCTCTACATCTCTAGATCGTTCCTATGAAAGAAGAGAGATTTCTCTTGCTCTCTAAAGCTAGCTCTCTAGTTATGCATAGATTGAGGGTCGAACAAAATTCGGAGATCCAGGGGGGGAGTAACAATTCGGGGCAGAACAGGCGGTGGTGGACCCCAGGGTGGGAAGACAGAGAAGGGGGAGGGGAGTCTAGGATTATCGTGGATGGGTTTCTGAAGAGCTGGGTTAAGTCTGGGTGTGGTGAGAAATACGAGATTCAGAGCGTGTGAGCCCAAGGGAGGAAAGAAAAGTTGCAGCGTAGGTAAAATTCTCGGTTTTTAGTTTGTAAACTATGGGAAACAAATTGACGACAACGTAACTACGAGTTATTTGTAGGGAATTTTTAAATACGCTGTGCCTTCAGCTCCGCCTGCCATAGCTTTCCTTATTTATTTTACGCATTTTTATTTTGAACTTTTGTGTCAGCATATTATGACATTACGTTGGTGAGCGCTTAAAAAAAAACAACAACAGAAAAAGAAAAACAAGATACTAGTTCTACGGTTTCAATAAGTACGTTATTTACATTTTATTGCCTTAGACCTAATAATTATTTTATCGTCTTCTGTTCTTCGAAAAGATTTTCACTTTAAACGCATTCTGGTAGTTTCTTTGCCACCCCCACCTCCCCCACACACATTTTTATGTGGGATAGTGGGTAAACTTTATTATGAAATTCCTAGACTATGTATCTAAATTTGTTATGACATCTTCTAACGTGGATGCTGCTTTTATTTCACGTTTTCGACTCCTTTCTTACCCAATAATTCTGGCATTTTCCCATGCAGTTTCTACTTGAATTAACATTCTCATGTTGGAGTTCCCTTTTCAAGGAAATCACGTGACCAAATGAGGTCACGGGGGTTCCGTGATTCAGAGCAGTATTCAACCATTAAAAGAGGCACCATTCGTCTCAAGTTCCAACACTTAAGCGGCCAAACTCTTTAGGTTTAGACCATAATATCTGTAGAACAAAGGATCTACATAAGCAGAAAAAAATTCTTTGATGTGGTATAATTATGTTTAATGTTTAGTTTGATTTCTTCAATGACTACTCAGAACCCACCCCCAAACCCCCTCACACACACATTTTTCCCCTCCTTCAAACTAGGTGAACTATCGCAGGTGGTGGGTGTAGGTCTTCAATCTGGAAGTCACTGGTTCGAAACCCATGATCGTTAAAACATTTTATTTGTCCAATTGTGTCCCCCATAATGACTAGTCGGGTCGGTGTCAGTAGAATATGATCATGAAGGACAAGAGTCGTGGTATTCGCGTAATGTCTTTGTTTGACAGAACGTAAATTTATCAGACCTAAGTCTTGGGACCCATCCACAATATAGTTTTACTGATGATGTTGGAACTTAAGAAACCAAACATCCACTTAACTTCCTCATAATTCTTTCTAAATGTCTACCTTTTTGAAAACGCTCGCTGATTCAGAACAAGTGATTAAGTCACTTTTTGACTTTTTGCGTATGGTTTCTGTTGGTAGGAACTCGCCTACTCACAATATAGGCCTAGCTCCACTCCATGGAGTCACTGACACTATGTGAGTCAGCACACGACCACAACACAACATGGCCACGGCCACAACACAACATGGCCACGGCCACAACACAACATGGCCACAACACAACATGGCCACGGCCACAACACAACATGGCCACAACACAACATGGCCACGGCCACAACACAACATGGCCACGGCCACAACACAACATGGCCACAACACAACATGGCCACGGCCACAACACAACATGGCCACGGCCACAACACAACATGGCCACAACACAACATGGCCACAACACAACACAACATGGCCACGGCCACAACACAACATGGCCACAGCACAACATGGCCACGGCCACAACACAACATGGCCACGGCCACAACATGAAGTAGGGCCACACATGGAACTAAGGTCAAAGGGCACAAACCGTCACGCATATGGCGGAAGTCATGGGGAGTTGGCTTTCAGTTGCGTTGCGTCTATAAATAGATGTCGACAGAGAAGAGAAAATTCCCCGGAATGGGAGCGTCAATACCAAAACGAACACACGATGCTGCATCATCTCTATTATAGTGAATAATTCTTCTTTTTTGAACTAAAAACTGGGAATACGATCAAATTACTTGCATCCTCAATACTATGCTTTATGCAATTAAGTCTTTTATTGCTTGCTTCATATAATATACCAGTTCTTGGGTCTCTTATATAATACTTTCTTCTACTTAACTTCTAGACGGTTTTGATGTTTTGGCTGCGCAAACCATTGCAGTGCGTTTGCAATGTAGATTCATTGCCTTCATAATGATCACTGTCCATATGCGGGGGTAGTTTCCACATGGAGTGAATCATTATCTTTGTTTCGATGCAATCGTTTTATTGCTTAATGCGAATGCCAAAGCCAATTCCAAATCAAGCGAGGCGTTGGGTGGGAAAAGCCTATGACCAGTCACTCATGTTGTGCCTGCAATGTGGCTACACTCCCGCCCACAGTCACAACAATCCTGTGGGTTTTCCCCAAAGATTCATTCCCTTTGCCCCACCCTAAACCTGTGTGGGCAGCTGTTCCGTCAGCTTGACAAATATGGGTCATGGTAACCCGGAAGTTAAAGTGACCTCTTTGCACTTGATCATACATTTCGATCCCAGCGTTCCCTGGAGTCTCACAGCCGGAAGTTGCGTCTTGCAATTCCATCGCAATGTTGTATGAAAAGCCTACCTGAGTCATTGAGTGGGTTTTTACAGGGCAAAAAAAAAACAAGACCAGATCAAATGGGAGATCTTCTGTCCCCCCCCCCCCCCCCCTCCCCAAGTAATATCACAGATGGGGGTGATGGTGAATTCATAATTTTATAATATTTATGTTAACAAATAATAATAGTTCCTAATGTGTAAACTTTTAAAGCCCTCAAAACTAGTATGGTTGTTTATTAATTAAACAAAAAGTTTTAAAGCCAACGTTGTCATTCAAATCACACCAGTAATTTGTTTGCAAGTTGGAACAATTTATCCATTAATTTGTCTGCAGATTGGAACAATTTAACTATAAATTTGTCTGCAGGTTGGAACAATTTAACTATAAAACGCACTTGAGAAAGCCTGCGTTTGTCGTTCAAATCACACTATTAATTTGTCTGCAGATTGGAACAATTTAACTATAAATTTGTCTGCAGATTGGAACAATTTAACTATAAATTTGTCTGCAGGTTGGAACAATTTAACTATAAAACGCACTTGAGAAAAATGCATCGCGCCATCTGCCAGCTTTCCATTCACACTCACATCACACCTTTGTGGGCGTGCCCAAATTGAATCAACCACTTAATACTTACGTTCAACTATATGGCAACTGTAGCTTTACGGCGTTTTTTAATGCAATTTCTGTGAATCATATTGAAGGTGTTTTTTATGTGCTTTGCAAGGCACTTTTACAGGATGTATATAGTTAAACAATAATTAAAACAAACAAATTATTCGTTCAGAAATTTATAAGGATGGTTCCTCCTGTTTGCAACGTCTAAGATTGAATACCAGGACCCCCCAGCCACACACGCCCACGTTTAGGCCTAGGTTAGGTTGGGATGCCTCGCTTGTTTTTGTCCCTCTGTATTTTAAACCCATTCACTAAAATCGCCGGCTGTAGAAACATTGGTGCTGCTATGAATGGCTGCAAATGGTTGCTTTGCATCTGTTTTCAAACGAAGCAATAAGACTAAGATAGATTGCGATGGAGGTTAAAATGGTGGGTTAAATGTTCGCTCGTGGACTCACATTCTTTTCTGATGATTTTACGATTGTAATATTTAATAATGAATAATAATCTGTAGTGACGTGGGTATAGACATACCTGTCCTCCAGAATTAGTTAGACCCTTTCCCTTAAAAAAGAGACGTAACTGTCAAACAGTATTATACTCAGTTATTCTCTTAATGTCTGTCTATTTAAGCAATATGAAGAGATATCTCAGGATCTATACTATGGAGTTGCGTGAGCGAAACAAAACCATTTCGTCAGCAGTTTTTGTTTTTAGATCAATGGCAATCGTAAGAGAGAAAACATGAGAGAGAGAGAGAGAGAGAGAGAGAGAGAGAGAGAGAGAGAGAGAGAGAGAGAGAGAGAGAGAGAGAGAGAGAGAGAGAGAGAGAGAGAGAGGGAGAGAGAAAGAGAGAGGAAGGACAGGTGAGAGTAAAAGAAAGACATCTAAACTGCTTTAATAAGGGAAATGCCATATGGCAGCTACCTGCTACCTGACAAAATATGAATCAAAAAGGATCCCAGATTTTGTGTTATATGAAGAGTGAGCCGATGAGTCATCCCTTAATTAGATTTTGAAAGCAGCTCAACTTCAAAAAGCATTAATGCAAAATTATAATAAAAAAACCGCAAAATACTTCGACGCCGGAAAGCGTTAATAAAGGGTGGCAGTGTTATCTGAGCGGCTAAGATAGGAGTCCAGATCTCCCCACCCTACCCTATCTCGTGTGTGGCAGCACATGCAATTGTCAGACGTTAATCATGAGCCCGTCCACAAAAGAATCTATATAAGGCTGACATTGGATGCCAAGCAACAAGACAGACAAACAAACAAGCTTCCATTAACGATTGTTTAGGTAGATTCATAAATTGAGCAGTATATCCCCACACCCAGAGTTGGGCGCGGTGGCCCATGGGTAGAACATTGGCTTCCGACGCAAAAGGTCCCGAGTTCGAATCCCGGCGGTTGCGTTCCCTAATGGTTGGGTCGGTGTCAGTATAATGTCATGGTATCCCCGCCCTGTCTCGTGTGAGGCAGCACATACAATTGTCAGACGTACGTCTTGGGGCCCGTCCACAATATAGCCTATAAAGCGCTGATGTTGGACGTTAAAACCAACTCAACTCAACCCACACCCAGAAAAATACCAAGCGGTCGTCTCGTCGAGAGACCTCGATTTGGAATATAGGTCTACTCATGACATTTGCGGGACAGGTGCGTTTTACCCTAACAGCCAGCTCTCTCTCGTGAAGGAGGTAAACCTGTTCCATCTTTTGAAAATCCAGCCTTGTCTCGACTTCTCAAAAAAACAAAACAAAACAAAAACTAGGTGAAAGAAATGGGTCACTGTAGAGCCACCTTCAGGAATGTAGAGAATGGTTAAGGACCAAAAAACTGTATAATTATGAGACATTCTGATTATTGCGTGTGGAAGAGAAACAAAAATGGTTCGAAGAAGAATGTTAGAAAAACTGAGAATTAGAGACAACAAAATCTATAGTAGGACAATCAAAGATAAGTGAAAAAGAAATGGGTCTCATTCCGTAAAAATGTACTTTACTATGTTTTTAAATAACGAGAGAGAATTCGATTCGTGATTGCTAAATTCATCAATGTACGCAATGTTTCAATGTAAACATTCACCAGTGTTAAAGGGTGGGTAAAACTTAATTTTTCACCAAGGCATTAAAATCCATTTCAGCTAACCATAATATTCTCTGTGCTAGTAGGGGGCTCGGTGGCCCTGGGATAGAACATCGGCTTCCGGCGCAAAAGGTCTGTGGCTCGAGCCCTGGCGATTTCTCTCCCTACTAGTTGGGTCGGTGTCAGTTTAATGTGATCGGCTGAGATAGGAGTCATGGTGTCCCCACCCTGTCTTGGGTGTGGCAGCACATAAAATTGTCAGATGTCAGGTTTGAGTCCCGTCCACAATGTAGCCTATAAAGTGCTAATGTTGGACGCTAAAACCAACTTAACAATTCAACAGCTCCTCGTGCTAATGATTTTTCTGAGAAATTTCTAGTTTTGTGGCACAAACACAATTTTGGTTAGGGTGAAGACTTTAATGCATCTGGGCGGAGAATTGTGAAACTGTAACAACAAGTTCTTCACCAGAAATACATCTTGCAAGCACAATGGTACTCGAAATCCAAAGTTGTAGGTAGATGTCCCTATTTCCGATTCGAATGACGAATTAAATCTAATCTCATTTCTGGTGGTCGTATGCTAAGAGTCAAGTCAAAATCCAAAGGTGTAGGTAGATCTCCCTATTTATGGGTCAAATGGCGAGTTAGCGGTAATAGTTATCATCTCTTTTGGCGGTTTGCTCAAACTCAAAGTCCAAAGTTGTAGAGAGATCTATTTATAGATCTGTGTTCCACTTCACCTCATCTCCCTATCTGTGGTCTAGACATTCCACTAGGTAGCCCGTAATCTGTATGTATGTGTGTGTGTGTGTGTGTGTTTGTATACACCTAGACTCGCTTCCGTTTACTACATGTATAACCAACCTAGGCTGTTTCTCATTACCTGGCGTGCCCTGGGCCATCCAGTACATGCACTCACACCAGCAGCGTGTGGTCTGATAGTCCAGGCTTTGTGATCTACGCTCTACCCGATGGACCACCCCGCCCGCACAGGAACATAGGATACTTTATTACACGCTTTTCGATTTGTACAACAAAAATGGCTGACATTAAGATTGCCCCTAAGGCAAGAGTTTTCCTGGCCGCTTATTGGCTGGGAAAGTCTAGGATAGAGCTAGTTTTAGTTGGGTTGATTTAACGTCCAACAGCAGCACTATATAGGCTATATTGTGGACGGCCTAGGATAGAGCTATGTATATTAGGTTGATTTAACGTCCAACAGCAGCACTATATAGGCTATATTGTGGACGGACTAGGATAGAGCGATGTATATTGCTCTGACGTGGATGTACATTCCATGACCTAGCGTCTTGGTTTGTGCTATGGGTTTCGAGATCGCAAGGCTGCCAATGTTACCGATGCTGCGCGTTCGGCCAGTTCCAGATGTGGCTGGACCTCCCACTACACTCTCAGTCTGACCAGTTGACCACCAAAATGACCATCGAACCGGAATCTCAGACCAATACAAACGGGGCAGAATGCCATAGAGAGAGAGAGAGAGAGAGAGAGAGAGAGAGAGAGAGAGATAGAGAGAGAGAGAGAGAGAGAGAGAGAGAGAGAGAGATAGAGAGAGAGAGAGAAAGAGAGAGAAAAATGAGAGAAGAGACTCAAAAAGCTCTGGGGGTATCTTAAGGAAAGGAGCGACGATTCAGGTAGAAAGATGGACAGAGAAGATAGAAAAAAGACATAGACACAGAGAGAGTGAGCGTGAGAGAGAAAAGATAGATAAAAACAGTTAAAGAGAACAAGGAAAAGAGGTGTTGAGTGAAGCAAGATTAAAAATGCGATTAGCTGTACAAGCACTTAACACTAATACGACTCAAACGCTAAACTTTCAGTTTTGGAGCGTGGGAAAATGCGCAAAAGTTACTCACTATCATGAACGTGCAATAGCTGCGCAAAGCCATGGAAATTCCTCACGGCATGCCTACAGAAGTTGTCTTTTCACTGAACATAATGTACGCTTAAAAATATGCTTTCTAAGTTTCTTCTTTGTTTACATAGAGGATACCTAGAAGTTTTACTGCCGTCTGACATCCATCAATTTCGCAGTTTGTTAATGTGTTTGGATATTTTTATAAGATTATAAATGTATCGAATCTAATGCCATACTTGGCTGTGTTTTTCAAGATAAGATATGGGAACAGTGGGAAGAAAGAAAGGAGAATTAGGGGGGGGGTGAAAAAAAATTCTTTGGGGTGGATGGTGGAAGCAGTATGTTTTGAGCCCAACGAAGACAGATGTATCTTTAATGGAACGCTTTTGGAAAAAAAAGGAACTGTTCTCCATATATATCAGATATTTTTTGTATGTCTTATCAGCGAGCTGGTATACAATTCCAGCTGAGAAAACGCTACTGCGAGATTCCAGAAGCTATGGGTTCACTACAGAAAGCAACTGTTGTGACGTAAGCTAGCGCTGTAAGATAGCAAAAAGGGGTTCTTTAGAGGAAGGGTTTGATTCTAAATATAGATGTAGGTGAGTATTGTTATTTTGACTCCCAGCTCACTCCCAGAATGAAGACTTGGAAGCTGAGAATAGATGTCTGGCAAGATTAGTACTACACTAAAGTACCATACACTAAATCTACCATGGGGAGCCAAGATTACCAGCTGTTTTGTTTTGTTTTAAAAGAAAGAAACAAAACAAAACAAAAAACAACAAAAGTAAGCAGAACAAGCAACTTTTCCGACTAGAATTAGAAATTATATACAAAGGGTAACACAGGGAGAGAGAGAGAGAGAGAGAGAGAGAGAGAGAGAGAGAGAGAGAGAGAGAGAGATATAGAGAGAGAGAGAGAGAGAGAGAGAGAGAGAGAGAGAGAAAGAGAGAGAGAGAGAGAGAGAGAGAGAGAGAGAGAAGAGAGCGAGATAGAAAGAGAACGATATATAGAGAAAGAGAAAGAGAGAAATACCTATACTGAGAAAGAAAGAGAAGAGAAGAAAGAGAGAGAGAGAGAGAGAGAGAGAGAGAGAGAGAGAGAGAGAGAGAGAGAGAGAGAGGAGAGAGAGGGAGAGGAGGGAGAGACGGTGCTTAATTAGTAAACATAAACTGTTCAAGTTTCCAAAGAACATTTAATCGTTTGAAGCAAGCTAGCTTTAGAACCTTCTGAAAGATGTCACCTGTTTCAGTAAGATAAACCCAAGAGTTAGGGAAGAAAGATGGGTAGAAGAAAGTGGAAGGATAGAAAAAAAACACTCCCGAGACAAAGAGAATTATATGTGCAGAAAGTTTTAAGCTGTACAGTTAGTTAATCGAGAGAACGAGAAAGAGAGAGAGAGAGAGAGAGAGAGAGAGAGAGAGAGAGAGAGAGAGAGAGAGAGAGAGAGAGAGAGACAGAGATAGAAATGGAGAAAGAAATAGAAACGGCACCGAGAGATTGAGAGACAGGTATAAAGAAGAAGCAAAAGCATAAGGAACAAAGGGGAAATAAAAATGCCTTTGTAGGATCTTGAAGACTATTTTTATTGTTATCACTCATTGCCAGTTCGAAAAAAAAATAAACAACAAAAAACGGATAAACATTATAGTTATGTTTTTTTTCCACAACCGATAGGTGCCTCTGTATAAAAAGTAATGCGTCGGTCTAGTTTGCAAGGCAGACTCAAAAAAAAAAAAAAAATTAAACTAAGAAAATTCTTGGAATTTTGCCAACTCAGAAGTTTTTTGTAAAATATTTTCCCTTCATATCCTATCATTGAACGCCATAAGCGTTTGAAAAGAAGCATACAATGCGACTTTTTTTAAAACGAGATAATAATTCTATAACTTGTCTGATAATTTAGTTTAAAAAATCCATTAGAACCTTGTTTTCAACCTTGATTGATAAAATCCAATTTCCAATTTTTTTTAAAACTTGTTGCAGTAAACCTAGACAAATTAATGAAATGGTGCTTGTTTATAGTTTAAAATTGATGATATCTACCAACCTGAGAACGTTCAAACCTTTCAAAATGCTGCTTTTTATGAATTTTTTTTTAGAAAATTAAAAAAAATTAAACGCCATTTTACAAAGTTTCTGGATTAAATTGTTAAAAGTGGCATTTATTAAAAAAAAAAACAAAACAACACATAAATACTGTAGGCAAGATATACATTTCATTTTCAAATGTAGCGCAGTTTTATTCTTGGTAAACCAAAAGTCACATAGTGTAACTATTTTTTCTTTCCAAGTTTTATTCTTGATAAACCAAAAAGTCATATAGTGTAACTTTTTTCTTTCGAAGTTTTATTCTTGATAAACCAAATTAAAGTCACATAGTGTAATTCCTGTTAGAACAACTTGTAACATCAGCAAGTCGGTATGGCGTATGGTACATATAGATAAATATTATAAGTTCACACTGTTTTCGCTTATCTTCAAAGAAAACGCGTTAGGCTATAGTTTTACTCTCCGAGATTTATGTCAACTCTGCAGAATTTCAAAATCTGCAAGCTCGCACACATTGCTGTCAAACTGCGTGCACTGAAGGATTCTGTTGCAGTTTTTCACACCATCCTTCTTTTTAATTTTTATGAACATCCTATTTTAGCTTCACGGAGATTTTGAAAGGATATTAGGAAAGAGATACTGACTAGGTCAATGTTCGCAACCGTTGTACTTTCTTAAACGTTCTCGTTGTTTTTCTCTGTCTTTCTTTTTCTCTTTCTCTCTCTCTCTCTCTCTCTCTCTCTCTCTCTCTCTCTCTCTCTATTTCTCCCTCTTTCTCCTTCCCTCTGCCCCCTCTCTGTTTCTCTCCATTCTGTCCCATACATCTCTCCCCTCTTCTCTCCATGTCTCTTATCTTCATCTTTGACTTAATGCCTCTTCTTCTTCTACCTTAAAACATATAAAACAGCACAATGAACACAACAAAGAAAAAGACAAAACACAAATCGAGTGCCGAAAATACATCCCACTTTTTCTAAACCCCAATTTAACAAAAGCATAATGTTATAATGTTATATCTAGATCTATCTTTTAACTGCACCAAAACTCCCTCCGATCTCGTATCTTTCACCCTCCTTCCTCCCAGTATTTATTCCGTCTACAAACAACTGGAGTATATTTTGTTTATCCTGGATGCTGTCTGGGCTAAAAGTCACGGTACCAGTGTGTCTGCAGCCTGTCTGCCAGTCTGTCTGTCTTGTCTGTCTGTCTGTCTGTCAGTCAGTGAGTGACTAATCCACTAAGCCACTCACGCCCAGACGGGTAGACACCCAACTTGAGACTTTGCGATGTTGATACCAATATACAAAACGAAGACGGTAAGCACGGGATCTGCATCGGCCTCCAATCATAGCTCTTTCCAAGAAGTACGAAGGCAATGAGAAACCCCCAAACCCGAAGTCTTAAGGGTCGTCATTACGTTATCTGTTCTCGTAGTACCATCGCAACGTCTGTGCTGGGTCTGTGGCGCTCACTATCAAGTTCACGGTCTCTCCCACGCTCTACGTACCCAAGGGCGTGGTTCGTTTCTTACGTCGTCTTGGGTTTCGTTCGTCTCACTCACCAGTCTCGTGCTGGCAAATACTTCTTTGTTCTCGGGCTCATTTCACTTTTCACATTTCTTTCGCCTCAGATATAAATCTAGATGTATTTTCTTTAGCCGCCCCTTTATCTTAAGTCAATCTTAGTAGGTCTTCGCTTCTGAATGCTTGCCAATAATGTTCTGCATCTACTCTCTCCTTCTTTCTCTCTCTCTCTCTCTCTCTCTCTCTCTCGCTCTTTCTCTTTCTTCGTTCTCTCTATTTTCTCACTATTTTTTATGTTTGCCTTCCCTTTATTCACAACCCTTTCCTCTCTCCTCTCCCCCACTCTCTCTCTCCTCTCTCTCTCTCTCTCTCTCTCTCTCTCTCTCTCTTTCGTTCTATCCCAATGCACCTCTCAAACCATAACTCTGATATGTTATCAAGAAACTTGGGACTTGTACCCCATATATCTACCCAACCAAGCTCGTGTTTCTGTATTAGTTATCTACAGGGCTAGCTGTAGTTTGTGGACTTGACCTATATGCTTCCAAAACTAAAGTATATTTCTTAAACAAAAACCCCACCCATTTCAAAGCAATTATTTCAATCTAAGAGGATATTTTATCTTGAGGATCTACATTTTATCAAATCGTTTAAGAGTGCGAGAAAGACAGACATCTTCTTAATCAACTTCTTTAGCGCAACATAAGCATCCTATAAGTGCAAAACAATCACATTTCAAAAGTTACTCACTATATTTAGACTTAATCGGGACCGAACTAGGGAAAAGGGATAACACATTAATTTTGTGAAATATCGTTTTTAAACACACACACACACACATACACACACTCACACACACACACACACACACACTTACTCTCTCTCTCTCACACACACACTTCCTCACACACACACACACCCTCACACTCTCTTTCTTTCACACACACTCACACACTCACTCTCTCACACACACACACACACACTCATTCTCTCACACACGTAGAGGAAACTCCTAACCGAAAGTTTAAATTATTTACTAATCCGGGCCTTTATTTAAGCGCCAAGTCCCGTAACTGGTGCTAACGCCTGGGACTTAATTAGAATCACAAGCGAGGCGTAACAGGGATACCAAACCCAGACGCCTGATGTCTGGCTGATCTTAACCCTCCATGGTTCCCAAACAGGATCCCTTTTACTAAGGCGACGAGGCTGCGCTTTAACGACTTTTTTTTAACGAACTTATCGCCTGCGAGATATAACATGTTGCAGACTTGTACCGTACCTCCAGCTGTTTTTGAAGCTGCAAGCGAACTTACAGTTTTACGTCCAAACTTGTGTGCAAGCGACTTCCTGTGTGAATGACCGAAGGGTAACTATCTTAAAAAAATCGCTGATATAGATCTAGTAGGGAAAAAAATATAGAAAAAGAAGCAAAGTTAGCAAAAAGAATGATAACTTCAAAACTTAGATAAGTACCTTGAGAAGTCAATGTTAACTTGTGTAAATATCGTTTCGTGCACAAAGCTAAACGCTTTTTAGCTTTGTTTGGGGGGGGGGGGGGGGGGGAAAATTAAAAAAAAAAATAAAAATGTTTGACGGGGGGGGGGGGGGGGAGAAAATTATAAAAAAAAAAATTTGACATATGTGTAGGAAGACGAGGAGGAGGGGAGGAATAAGGAGGGAAAAGTAAAATAAAAAAGATTACAAGGCCAAGGCCTACGAATTTTTTGCAACAGCTCGACACTTTTCTTTTTATCATCCTCAGTTCTTTGCACGTTTTAAACACTTGATGAGTCAAGAAGGACGCAATTTTTGAGGAATTTATTGCATATGGTTTTAAGCCAACTTCTAAAAAAAAGTATTTCAGAATGTATCGACAAATGCTCATATATAACATGAGTTAAACTTCCAGCACATTCAAAATGCACTCACTGAGTTTTTGTTGCATTATACGAATCTTATGATGTATGGGGGACCAAGTGCAGATTTTATAACTTTTTTCTTTTAGTTCGAATGAAATTGACCTAGATCTATAAGATGTCGCCTTATAAAGATGTATACGTCTCTAAATGAACCATTGCTGGCTCTAATACAGCTATCCTTTTTTATCACGCTCCCTGGGTACATTATTTTAATGCTCGAAAAAAGAATGAAATTCTAGCCTCAGACCCCAATAGGTCAACGATGTGTTGCATTGCTATACACTTAGAGCACTTTTCTATTACAAGTTCCTGAGATGCCTGTTCTTAGTACAGTAAAACTTTAATGATGTTGAAGAAAGTCTGACGACAGTTAATGCCCTTGAATGCTCTTGGTAAGGTATTTCCTTAAGGCTCATAAAATGGGTACGTAGTTTTGTAGCCTATGGCCCTGGAGATTTGGTATCAATATCCTACAGCCTTCCGGTTCCCTCACCCTTGTAGACATTACACGATAGAAACAAACAGTAAAACTAGCCAATCTTAGGAAAGGCATGACAACTTAGTCATTCCTAAGTATTTGCTTTGCCAGGTCGAAAGAGGAATTGCCCTGAGAGCGACAAATTATTAGGCCTTTCTTGAAAATGAATACTTTTCCAAGTATAAATGGATCATTTATAACATAGATTTGAATCGTTGACCTCCTACTCCTAAGTTTAGCGCTCTAACGAGCTGAAATATCTTGCATCATAACTATTAGAGTAAGCTTTTAAGTCAGATTTTTATCAAACGACTGTGAGTCCAAAGGTCGTGAGGGGGTGAGTTTGCATACGTTTGGAACACGTCAGCACGCGAACCGTTATAGAGCTGCGGTGGTCCAGGGGTAGAACATCGGCTTCCGACGCAAAAGGTCCCGAGTTCGAATCCTGGCTGTTGCGTTCCCTACTGGTTGGGTCGGTGTCAGTATAATGGTGACCCCGGGCCCTGTCTCGTGTGTGGCAGCACATAAAATTGTCAGACGTCCGTCTTGGGGCTCGTCCACAATATAGCCTATATAGTTCTGCTGTTGGATGTTAAACCAACTCAACCAACCAACCAACCTGCGGAACACAGAACCTGGGTGATGTTTAGAAGTATTGGACTCTCACAGATGCATTGGGTAGCATTATGGCTGGACAGATTATAAGTAGATATAATTATGTAGTACTGTAGAAAGGTAAGGATAGTGAGAAAAACAAAGAGATAGAGAGTGGGAACGAGATCGAGAGAAAAGGTGAGATAGAGAGAAGGAGAAAGAAAGGCAGACTGAGAGGTAGACAAATAGACCGCATGAGTTAGAGAGAGAAAGGGAAGGAGGGACACTGAGAGCCAAGTATAAAAGAAAAACAAAAGAAAAACAAATAGGATGATGAGCATGACCTTGTTAAGAAAAACAAACAACCAACCAACTTGACACACACGAAACAGAAGCATTTTGTTCAGTCTCACAAAATCTTCTGAAACGGAGGTAAGAAAAGAAATTATCATGTACATACATTCAAAATAAAAACTGCACGAACGAATACGTTCCTGTTTGAGAAGAAAGGAAGAAAACTAACATTTTGGAAGTTGGAATGTAGGAAAACCCCTGGAATATAAAAAAACAACAACACAGGAAGGAACTCTGTGACTTGTTTCTAGATTCTTACACGGTTCTCAATTTATATCTGCCAAAAAAAGGTTAAAATAATATATTGTGATCTACAGAGGTTAGTTTACAGATGAAATACGTTATTCTATGATTGATTTATTCTTGAAAATTATTGCTTGGAACACTGTTATGGGTCCCTACCATTACACAAAATATGAAGTTCTGTGTAAGTCTCTGCCTAACATTTTCCTATATTGATTATTCTGCCTTTACTGTCTGCCAATATCTTTTTGTCCCCCCTCATCTCTATCTCTTTGTATGTCTGTCTGTCTCGCTCTTTCTCTCCATCTCTTTTTGAATTTGACTGCAGATTTCTTTAGCTAATTCATAAGTACTTTCAAAATCTTCTCTGTTTTCTAAAACCCCCTTCCGTTATCTAGGCTATGTTTTCTTGCTCAATAAAAAAAACGCTAAATTCCAAGTTGAAGAGGAACCCACATTCTTATACTAAACTGCGAAAACATCTGTACGAGGCAAGCGGCAAGCACCACATCTATCTCCGCACACCAGCACTCAACTTTCTTCTTTCTAAAACCCAGCGCAATGTGATGATCTAATCCTCCTATCGCCTGACATTAATTTCGTTCCGTTTTTCCCTACCCTCTTACTGCTTAGCGCCTCCATCTTCTCCTCTCTTGCCGAAGATGAAACGAAAGCAAGGAATGCGAAAGTTGGGCCTAGAGCAAGGCCTAAGCCTTCTCGCGGGATGGAATCCTCATTAGGCCTGTGTGTAGACAAGGAGACCTGTTCAGCTAGCAAGGGAGATAACACGAGAGAAACCTGAAACCTTGGCAACCGCCCGGATGTAGATTTCTAGCATCTCTTACCTTGTGTTTAAGTTCATCGCCCAAAGCATCTGCAGCACAATTACTGACTTAAGCATCTCCGCTTGTTTTACAGTACCTACAACGCGCCTGGCCATAACACGAGTTTTAATGGGTTCTCTTTATTTTCAGTTCCAGTGCGTCTATATTCAGATTTTGTTTCTATCTAAGCCACACTGTATACGTTTGTCTTTTCTAGTTGACGTTTTTTAAGGGAGGGGAAAATAACTTAACGATGAGTTTTTACGGTGAGTCAACTTTTCAAGGGGAATAAGAGAGGCATACTTCTACTTTCTTGCTCATATTTTTATATTAGACGGCGTTGAAAAAAAATCGAAATCACATTTGATTGTTAAAATAGATCTCTTGCTGGTAAACATTCAACTTTTCCCGAGAAAGTAAAAATCATGAACCTCTTTGGACACACACACACACACAAGGCATTTTTCCACATTGAAGCTCTCTAGTAATTATACAGACGCCCCCCCCCCCCCCCCCCCCCCCCCTCCCCATAAAGTCTCTCTATTTACCCCCCCCCCCCCCCCCCAATCCAGATCTGTATCAATAACTATAATGAGAAGCTACATGCGCACATTCCAAAAACACAGCGCAGCTATTTAAAGCTTTTCAAAGAATCATCCATCACCTTTTTAAAACCGAATTCCACATCATGACGTCATCGTTATTCTGGGAAGGCGAAGGACCAGGATTTCTGTACAAGCATTTAAAAGGAAAACGCTAGGAGAAAAAATTAACTCAAGAAGAAAAGAGAAGCAAACTTTAAAGTATAACAGAACACTGATTTTAATAAAGACCAAATCGAATGCAGTTGTCAAATAAAAGGGTAAAACTTATCAATTCAAAACAGGAAAAATCAAGACAAGACAAAGAAAAAAGAAAACAACTCCAACACAAAAGATACTATGTTAAAGACTTGACAGACTGAGAAAAAAATAATCAAAATTTTTATTGAAAGTATTGTTCTGATGCAAGTCAAAGTTTTTACCAAGTCTCACCCCCATGAGAATTAAGCCTGAGAGGAGGCGCGGTGGTCCTGGGGTAGAACATCGGCTTCCGACGCAAAAGGTCCCGAGTTCGAATCCTGGCTAATGCGTTTCCTACTGGTTGGGTCGGTGTCAGTATAATGTGACCGGCTGAGACAGGAGTCATGGTATCCCCGCCCTGTCTCGTGTGTGGCGCACATAAATTTGTCAGATGTCCGTCTTGGGGCCTGTCCACAATATAAACTATATAGTGCTGCTGTTGAACGTTAAACCAACACAACCCCCAACCCCCCTCGTATTCAGTATAACCATCAAGCAGTGATCTCGAGAACTCTCAGCCTGTCTACCCAGAATACACCTGTACCTTCTGTCACGTCAGACTAGTAGACTGATAGACTGACAGACTGACAGACGGCAGAAGTCGGTAGAGCGGGCTTGGAGCGAGTACAGGGCCTGGTACTCCAAGCCTCCCAAGAGCGGGTCGATTCTATATTCGTCAGACAGTCTCCCACGAGATTTCGTCTTCTGGGGCGTGTATTCTGGCTCTTCATCGTCGTCCGCCTCATTATCAGACGGAGTTACTGATCTTTGCCGAGGCTGGCGGGGAGCTGTCGACTTGGAAACTTTTTTAGACTTTTTGGATTTCGGTCCCGGTTTCTTGGCAGAGGGAGTTGTCCTGGCTGGCCCCCCGCGCGACTGAGATTTTCTAGGGGTGTACTCGGCTTGGACCTCCATCTCGACATCACTCTCCTCATCCTCAGATTCTTCCTTAACCTTCAGCTTCCTACCCTTCTTACTGACTTTCCCTGATGGCCTGCCCCTGCCTTTGGCAACGGGTCCCTTCTTGGCGGGAGTTCCTTTCTTTACTGCGACGCCTTTCTTCGCTGAGCCTGGAGGTTTTCTCGTAGGCTCTTGTTTATTGGTGGGCTTTTTCTGCGGGGAGCTTCGGGATTTCGTAGCCTTTGGGACATAGATTGGCTCCTCATCCGAGCTGTTATCTTCTTCGTCACCGGAGGATGCGTCCTCCCCAGAGAGAACTCTGGGTGTCGGCACAAACACGTCGGAGAGCTCGAATGATCCGTTAGCCCCGAGACCGCTCAACTGTCTGAGGCGGGAGAGAAAGAGAGAGGAGTGGTACAGAGACACAGATATGAAAGTTCAAGGTGCCATAAAGTGTAAGATTTAATTTAAAATGTATCAGTCATAAAGAGTTCTATACTCCTCGTTGTATGGGTCTATGGTGACCAGATGAAATATAAACTATATAGTGCTGCTGTTGAACGTTAAACCAACCCAACCCCCAACCCCCCTCGTATTCAGTATAACCATCAAGCAGTGATCTCGAGAACTCTCAGCCTGTCTACCCAGAATACACCTGTACCTTCTGTCACGTCAGACTGACAGACTGATAGACTGACAGACGGCAGAAGTCGGTAGAGCGGGCTTGGAGCGAGTACAGGGCCTGGTACTCCAAGCCTCCCAAGAGCGGGTCGATTCTATATTCGTCCATAAAGAGATAGACTGCTCTAAGTTTTGCTTCAGTTTAGTAGATTTCCTTGCACATAGGCCACTCGCGCTCTCAAGAGATGTTCCGTAAACACAATGGCGTCGGTACCTAAACGGCTGAGACTCTGACTCACACGATGTTGGCAAATTGCCTCCCTTTCCTCCACTGTCAAGGGCAACCGTCTATAAACGCTCTTTTGATGACGAAGGGCAACGCGGTGGTTGTGTGCCCTTGCTCTTATAGCAGACGTGAAAGTGAAAACAGACATCTCCGCGCCACAAATGTTTTCTTAATCTTTGGCAGAATCGATACGCTGGTAATATCGCCCAAAAATCGATGCCAATAATCGAACAAGAACCAGCTAGTTTTTCCATTCTGAATATTCGTGGTTATTTGTTTTTCTGAATGAAAAATATAAATTATACCTTTGGTGATTATAGATTTTTAAATAAATTAGTTCCGGGATAACGCCATTGGTTAACTTCTCTCACTTTTGGCAATTCAAAGCGTGTTCATTTCATATTTCAAACTAAAAAAAAAACATTACTATGGTAATGATACTATGAATAAATTTGTTTAATATAGATTGCAAGAAAATATTCGAATTGTTTTACAGTAAACAGTTTTGCGTGAACATACTCGTTTAAAAATTGATTTTCATGAATGATATCCATGATCAATAATCGATCAACAAAACAAAACAAAATAATCAATAAAAAACATACGCCAATTCGTCAATACGTCTAAAGACCAATACATCCATTGGCCTTCAACCCAATCAAAATATCTCCCACAAACATATTATGTTGAAACCTTCAATCTTCCTTCCATTTCCATCTTTCCGCATCACCGGAACCCAGTAATCGATAACAAAACCGCCGAGTCTCTACTCTCTAGGCGATTACCGCCCAGCTCTGAGTTTTTACAGGCTGCCATAACCCGAGTCTGGAACTTGCAGACTCAGCAGTTCTCTCCCTTGCTTACCAAGCCCTGCTCTGAGCGAGGCTGACACAGTTAAACAGTTTAGGCTTTGCGGTTTGCTCAATAATTATTAATGTGTCACAAAAATAGTTTTGACACACGGGGGTATGTAAGGAAACCTCACCAGGCACGCATACCGCTAGAATTATAACGCAACGCAGGCAGCTTGTTTCCCTAATGGCCTTTTTATGTCTGCGTGGTTTTGAAAGAATTGTGGCCAAGCAAGCGTAGATCTATCTACAAGCTGCGCGGCTGGTACGACTCAAAGGCAAGAAATGGCTGCCTGACCCTTGCTGGTGTGTACTAAGCAAGTATCGAATATTTGAGGGAAAGCTTTTAATTCGACTATTAGTAATGAAATGAAGAATTGAAGAAACCTTTTAATTCGACTATTAGTAATGAAATGAAGAATTAAAGAAAGCTTTTAATTCGACTATTAGTAATGAAATGAAGAATTGAAGAAAGCTTTTAATTCGACTATTAGTAATGAAATGAAGAGTTGGAGAAAGCCTTAATTCGACTATTAGTAATGAAATGAAGAATTGGAGAAAGCCTTAATTCGACTATTAGTAATGAAATGAAGAGTTGGAGAAAATTTCAAAGGGATGACTCGCAAAGGGCAATAATTCATTTCGAGCCATCTTTACAATCCTCTCCATCAAGGACCACATCCCTCAGGGTGAAGCATTATGTCAAAGATCTGTATACGGAAATATTTCGACTCTAGAACACTCCTCTCAAAGCTAGGAATTTTTTTATGACGAGAAATAAAATCCTTTCGCTCATCTACCTCAAGCGTTCTGATAATTTGCTCAGTTCATATGACCTCTATGTACCCAACGAACTATAGATCCAGTTTCCCTGATCATTCTCCATCGAGCCTCTATGGGTTTTCATATTTATTATTTTAAGTAATCGTGAAAAGTGGTAGAAATAGAGAAATATGAAAGGTAGAAATAGAGAAATATGAAAGGTAGAAATAGAGAAATATGAAAGGTAGAAATAGAGAAATATGAAAGGTAGAAATAGAGATATATGAAAGGTAGAAATAGAGAAATATGAAAGGTAGAAATGGAGAAATATGAAAGGTAGTAATAGAGAAATATGAAAGGTAGAAATGGAGATATATGAAAGGTAGTAATAGAGAAATATGAAAGGTAGAAATGGAGAAATATGAAAGGTAGAAATAGAGAAATATGAAAGGTAGAAATAGCAATATGAAAGTTAGAAATACAGAAATATGAAATGTAGAAATAGAGAAATATGAAACGTAGATCGTCATTTTTTTTTCTTTTTTTTTTTAAAACGGTTTAAACATTTTCAAGCGCAGAATAATTAGCCAAGACTGCGCTAACATCTGTTTCTACGGGAACAGAAGCGTTTCGACACGACGTCTATACATGTATCTCCTAAAAATATTATTATGTGGCGGATAGATTTTGTTAATTGGAAAGGAGGAAAAAATATGACCGGTTTAATGCGGTTTACAGGAAGCTGTTGTTTATATAGTGAAGTGGAGAGAGGGATGAAGAAAAGAAGGCCAAATGCAATATTATAGTTAGCGAAATTTAGTTTCTTAGTTTTTACTTTCCTTGCTCGATCATTTATGTAATCGTCTGAATTGTACGGAGTTCTCACTTCCTTTGTTTATTTACCTTGGTTTCTGTCTGGGTGTCTAAATACATCTCTCTATGCCTCCCGAGCCCATACTCTTACATTTTTCTGCCATTTGTTGTACACTTAATTGTCTACATCTCTGTTAGTATCTCTGCGTACCTCTATTTTTTTCTGTCATTTGTTGTACACTATTGTCTATATCTTTGTTAGTATCTCTGCGTACCTCTATTATTTTTCTGTCATTTGTTGTACACTATTGTCTACATGTCTGTTAGTATCTCTGCGTACCTCTATTATTTTTCTGCCATTTCTTGTACACTATTGTCTATATCTCTGTTAGTATCTCTGCGTACCTCTATTATTTTTCTGTCATTTTTTTGTACAATATTGTCTATATCTCTGTCAGTATCTCTGCGTACCTCTATTATTTTCCTCCAAACTACATTACACTCGGCACCAACAGTAACCCAGACACACAAGCTCCTGTCTGAAGTTGAGTCATGTGACCCCAGGTAGTCTTTTGTTCTACCAGACCCAGTGTTACCTGGTACCCCGACTGTATGTGTTGGCTCAGGGGGACATTCCAGCATCTTGCCATCTCTCATTTCCCTCTGAATCGTTCCCCCCAAAGTTCTCGGTGCGCGAGATTTGTAATAGGTAAACATAGATACATAGATACATGGCCGCTCTACAGAATTATTGAGAATGTCTCTTTGTTGGCACGAACCGTGTTAGTCAAAGACATAGAGTTAGAAAGAAATCAGGAAATGGTCTTCTCAAGCTTTCTCCAATCTCCCTCTCTAACTCACTCTCTCTCTCTCCCTCTCTTTCTCTCTCTCCCCCACTCTCTCTCTCCCTCTCTCCCTCTCTCTCTTTCTCTCTCACTCTCTCTCTCTTTCTCTACCCCCTTCCCCCCTCCCTCTCTCCCTCCCTCTTCCACCCTCTCTCACAATACCGCCATCCTTTCCCCAGCCCTGTCTCATATTTCCTTGCTCAGGGAAGGAACACATAGTCTTGAAACCAACTTGACTCTTGACCACCGGAAATCTTCAGAGAACTCTTCTGTTTCTCTTTCATCTTTTTGGGGTGATTCCAAAAGAAAACGGATATGGAGTTTTTATAGACCCATTTACACATTAAATCGAATAAGCTTTGTTTCTTTTTACCTAGGTACTGAAGCGTTAAGGCTCAATTATACTAAGTTTTAGTATTACTTGTACTGGGAAACACACCTGGTTTGAGTTTTGTAGCTTCGGGACTTTCTGTGTAGTCATTTTCAAGTGAACGAAGAAGAAGAAGAAGAAGAAGAAGAAGAAGAAGAAGAAGAAGAAGAAGAAGAAGAAGAAGAAGAAGAAGAAGAAGAAGAAGAAGAAGAAGAAGAAGAAGAAGAAGAAGAAGAAGAAGAAGAAGAAGAAGAAGAAGAAGAAGAAGAAGAAGAAGAAGAAGAAGAAGAAGAAGAAGAAGTAGCCTATGACCCTGGAGATTTGGTATCAATATCCTACAGCCCTCCGGTTCCCTTGTAGACATTACACGATAGAAGCAAACAGGAAAACTAGCCAATCTTAGGAAAGGCATGACAACTTAGTCATTCCTAAGTATTTGCTTTGCCAGGTCGAAAGAGGAATTGCCCTGAGAGCGACAAATTATTAGGCCTTTCCCGAAAATGAATACTTTTTCAAGTATAAATGGATCATTTCTAACACAGATCACTGAAATCTGTTTAGTCTATCACATAGTATTAAATAAATATGTAACAATTTTCCTATATCTCCTATTCTTCGTGATCTAAATAAAAATAATACACAACTTAAGCACGTTAGGCGTGTGACGTAAAGGGCACTGTAAACAGCCTGACTCAGAATCTCGGGGTTGTCTGCCCTTGTTTGTTAGTTCATGTCGTTTTTCAAGTGCAGCACCTGATCTAGAGGTCAGAGACCACGGAGGGTTGAAAGGTCATGTCAAAAAGATTAACATGATCACATGATACATCAAAATAAATGACGTGTATATTCTCTAGTTGTAAAATGTCTTTTCACCGATTTGAAATTATTTTCCGTGGTCTAAATTTGAAGCATACCTTACCTAAAGGCGTTTACCTTTATAGTTTGTACTGATATCTCTACGGAAAACAGCTTGCCCCTATTTGACTACGCAAGATATATCGGAATAAAATTCCTGTAGACTGTAACGAGTAATCGCATTGCACTCAATGTGGCCGATCTATGGCGATACCACCAGAACTTATGTCGCCAGAACTCACATACTACATGACTAATGCTCTAACTGCCACGGTAAGGTGTGGTGCAAGCAAAGGCCGTTAACCCGATGATTCAGAATCACGAGTTGTCTTCCCTTTTTCTTATCCGCCTTGCCATTTTCGAGTGTACCCCCTTCAGTTAAAAGGTCTTGATATAGTGCCCTATTTCCGCCCAGAACCCTCAGTATCTACCAATACACTAAAGCATCTAAAGCAATAGAAAAAACTAAGACTACTTCACCTTGAGGATTCGTTGGAAAATCCAGAGGACGTCAAACCAACGATATCACCTCTCCATCATGGTACCGTCCAAGATTCAGACTGACTGCTGACGTTAGAAGTAAAGAATTCCACCAACCAACCAACCTACCAAAAATGTAATGGAGAGGCACTAGATGATGAGCATATAGTGTAGGCGTTAGTAAACTGTTGTCATATATGATTGTATTGTTTGAACATTTGCGACATTAATAGGAATATGAATAGGAGAGGGGGGCGCAGTTGTCAAGAGAATGAAATAAATTGTTTGCAGCAGTGTAGATTAGAACTGAAGGGTACAATATCAGGTTAGTTCGTCCCAGACTAAACTGTAATGAACCCAGAGCAAGGAACACCAAACGATCAGAAAGCTCAGCTATGACAATTTGAGATAAATCTGTCTAGATATACATCTCCAATACTTTATCTTTTATGGCTTTCTGTGAGTAACAATTCGTATAGATTTAGGCTGCTTACAGATCTAGATGTATATAACTGTCTCTTTGTGGCATTTTCTGAGTGTAACAATTCGTATGGGTCTAGGCTAGTTTCAGAGCTAGGTGCCTATAACTGTCTCTCTCTGGCTTTCTGTGAGTGTAACTGTAGCAATGTAACAATGTGAGGCGCGTACTGCCAGGGGTCTCTCTGTACTTAATGGCCCTTGTTCTTATGTGCTCGGTACTCCAGGAATGGACTTGTTGGACTCTACCTGGAGATGTTCCAACCTTGGTCCGGACTGGCTCAAGTGGTAGAGCACTGGTGTCCCAATCGAGAGGTTCTAGGTTCAAAACCCACGATGGGTAAAAAATATAGTTGTCTGATTCCGTTCCCATACTGGTTGGGCCGATGTTAGTAAAATGTGACCTGATGAGACAGGAGTCTCGGCATCTCAGCTCTCTCTCTCTGTGTGGCAGCACATAAAATTGTCAGACTTTATTCTTGGGGCTCATCCAAACACAGCCTATTATTGCCCAGAAGCTGGACGCTAAGCGGCAAAAATTTAAAAAAAAGCGCCATCCCAGAAAGTGTCGTAATCACCGACTTCATACCGAGTCCCACTCTGTGGCCCCGTCGCCGAATATGACTTTTCTTAGGACCGAGGATAGTTTAAACTAGGAGAGATCTTCGTTTTTGTCCGACCAGAGATCGGTCTATAAGTCTTGATGGTAATGGATGAAACCAAACTACACAAGGACTCCAGATGTAGCGGATATCCCCGCATTCCCAGACGGTGACCGCAGGGCCCCTGTGCTCCAGTAGGTATAGGCCCTACACGCTGCCTGGGGAGGCTACCTGTGCTCGACCCGCCCACTACTCCCCGGGTTACCGGGTGTGTGGCCTAATGACTGGACCGCATCTGGCGCCGGCTGTTTAGTGTTTAGACTTTCAGACATGCGCTTGTCATAACCACTAATCTCTTGCACGCACAGATGCCTCGGACTTGTGTCTTGAGCGTCTCTCTGATAGTGTGTGTGTCTGTCTGTATGTGTGTCTGGCTGTGTGTCTGACTGTCTGTGTGTGTGTCTGACTGTCTGTGTGTCTGACTGTCTGTGTGTGTCTGACTGTGTGTCTGACTGTGTGTGTGTCTGAATGTCGGTGTGTCTGCCCGTCTATCAGCCATCGTCCTACTTTCCATCACCCCTCCAGCTCTGTCTGTTTGGTTGTGCCTCTGTAGGTATGTCTGTCTCTCTCTGTGTTTCTATCTCTCTCTCTCTCTCACTCTCTCTCTCTCTCTCTCTCTCTCTCTCTCTCTGTCTTTCTTCCTCAAACCATTCAGCCACGCTGGCCATCAAGCTGAAATCCTTGTGCCTTCTCTACCTGTATATTTCTACCTCCTCTTCCTGCCTTAACTTATCATCTCGCATCACAAATCTCTTAATCCTGGTAACTTTTTCTGTTGAGACTTCTTGACAAGTATTTAGCTCCATGTACTTATCAAGATCAGTGTATGTGCGAAGTTTTCCCTGATCGGCCAGCTTACCCACTGAATGTAGAATATGGAGTGGATTTGATGCCAACTTAGCTAAGAAAATATTAAACCCGTTTCCTCTGAAACAGCCTACTAATCCGCCAACGAACCAAACAACCAACCAGCCAACCGACCATTCTACTAACCAACCTACCAACCAAGCAATCGATCAACCTACCAACCAAGCTTTTCTATGATGCAGTCAGTCAGTCAGTCACTTTCCATCTACTCATGAATTCAAACTCACTTCATAGATAATTTCTAAAGTTGTAAGACAGCTTGCCAACTTATAACTCGCTAATAGGGCCAAGAAAGACAGGACAAAGAGATTTATCAAAACCTACCTTCGCTTTGAATACAACGGTTGTCAAGATATGTTGACGTAACACCCTATTAGTTTACATAGATGGCATCCGTTATTTAGTGGACGATCGGTGTTCCTCTTTATCATTAGCCTAATGTTAGTCTCATCCATCAACTTTACTTTATAAACTACACGCATCGTGTTTACTCTTGCATATACACATGCATGTAATTTTTCGCATGAGGAATCAGCATAAAAAATATTTCGGGTAGGCCTACACAAAAGTCAAGTTCAAAGGGTGAATCTAAAAACTATAGGAACTGTTTACATTCGCCCCCGTCTTGTATATACTTGTATATACTGTTGAAGTGATGTTTTTTTCTGTGAACCTTTGTCCATTTATACATCCGCATTCCTAACTACTCTTCCACTTCTCCTCTCCTCCAATTTTCTGGCATCAAACTACTATTTCAAACGTTTGTTTTCCTGCCTTTCTGATTATCACTAATCCACCTATGTCTGACAATCTCTCTCTCTCTCTCTCTCTCTCTCTCTATCTCTCTCTTTCTCTCTCTCTCTCTCTCTCTCTCTCTCTCTCTCTCTCTCTCTCTCTCTCTCTCTCCTATCTCTCACCCCCCCCCCCCACACACACTTTCTCTCTTTCTTAAACTCTCTAAATTCTATATTTTTGTTAAAAATTAACAATAAAGATCGACAGTTCAAGTTTTGAAAAAAAAAGATAGAACAATAAGTGTTTAAGGCCGCGATAAAAACTTTTCAAAGTTAAAACTATCTCCTTATCAAGTTCTTACAGAGAAGATCCACATCCCCAACAAATAAACTCTACAAAAAAAGTAGAATTGTTACACGCCAAACACCACATTCACACATTGCTTCAAAATATTATTCAAACTTTTTTTTTCTAAAAAAAAAAAATTGTAGTAAACTACCGTGAGAACGTGAAATAAAAAGATGATACGTGCGCAGAAAGACGGGGGAATTCAGAACATGGGCGTGTGCGTGTGTGTGTGTGTTTGTATGGTTGTGGTCTAGATAAAAACGCTAGTTACGACTTTATAAGCTGAGAAAAACATTTTTCACGTTGTAAGGATTGCGCTGAACCGTGAAAATGTGACTCCACCCTTATTCTCTAACGGTTTGAGGTCGTTGTTGCTCACACGTGAGAGGGGGTAAACGTGTCTGCCATCACAGAGATGGAGAGAGTGAGTGGTTGTGGGGGTGAGTGGTTGTGGGGGTGAGTGATTCTTTGTCTGTGAGTGTAAGAACTAAAATGTTGGTTCTCAGAAAGAGAGCTTGCATTTTTTGTACGTTATCAAAATATCAATAAAAGTAGTTGAATGATTATGATGATGGTGATGGAGCTGATGATGGTAGTGCTGCTGCTGATGGTGTTAATGATGATAATAATGATGACGATGATGACGAAGACTATGGTTTTGGTGTTGGTGGTATATGTTGTGGCGATTTCAAAGAACGTTTTTATGGTGGTATTGATGATGATAATTATGATGATAATGTTAATGGTGATGGTAATGATTATGGTGGTGGCATTATTTCTTCAGATTGAGTTTGTACGAAGTAAAAAGGTTAGGAAAAGGGAACAGTAAATTGGAACAGGGGTTGGGAGTTGAAAATTTATTGACTGCCGCGAGATGAAAAATAGTAAAGTACTTTTCTATGACATGATGGGAATACTTACAGTAATGGCGCTGCACATGTGCATGTGTTATAATTAGTTCTTTCTGAACTTTCAAGGTTAAAGAGTTAGTGTAAATGGCGCCCCCCCCCCCCCCCCCAAAAAAAAAAAAAAAAAAAAAAAAAAAAAAAAACAAAAAACAAACAAAAAAAACAACAACAACAACCCAATAAAAAAGAAAGAAACAAAAAAAAAACAGAAACAAAAACAACAAAAAAGAACTAAAAAAACCCAACAAAATCAACAAAAAAGATAACAGATTGCGAAGAGTAGAAGCTGTCAAGAGGGTGGCTAAGTAGTGAAGGTGTTATAATTTTGTAGCTCTTTAGAGATAAGAGTAAGTGACAGGTATGGAAAGCTGTACAGGGATGAAGAGAAGAGTTAGTGCATAATGCTAGGTAAAAAAATTTAAGGCGAACGAAAGTAAAAACCGATGATTAAAATAACAAAATGAGGAAGAAAAAAAAAGTTTAATGAATAATATCATCTTTCTCATATTAGTTCGCAATCGAGGGGGAATTTAAGATGTGAAAAATATTTTATACCCCCCCCCCCAAAAAAAAAACAACAAACAAACAAAAACAAAACAACAACAACAAAACAAACGAACAACAAAACAAAGAAAAAAACAAAACAAAAAACAAACACACACACCAAACAGCAACAGACAGACAGACATACAGACCGACGAACAAACATACAGACAGGCATACAGACAGAAAGACCGACAGACAGACAGACAAACCGAAAAACAGCAGACAGACATACAGACAGACAGACTGAAAGAGTGAAGTCTGAAGGCTGTCTGAACGCTGAAGACCTCCGTGGGTACCATGTGCCAAATCTACCAACAGACTTTGAAAAAATCGCGAGATTCAGCCACGTCCCCAGACCTGTCTCAAAGTTTGAAGGCTCTTGTCTCGTGATTACTTTGCAAGCACTTGACGTTTCGGTAACATACGGCTGTCTGTGCAGTAAGCACTTGACGTTTCGGTAACTTGCGGTCGTCTGTGCAATTTATTACTTCACCGTTCTCCACTAAACTGACGTTCGAAACTCCTAGATCTAGATAAATTCTTGGCATCTAGTTCAACTTTCAAGATTTGGGTGGAAAGAGGGTGGGAGTTGGTTTATGAGGATGCGGTTGTTGGGTTGAGGCAGAGGGATTGGGGGTGGGGTGGTGGGGTGATGAGGTTAGTGTCTTTATAGTCTTGTAAAGATACATTTTAACAGGTCTAACTTAATCATAATGGTTATATGAATATTAAGCTCAAATGATTGGTGTAATCCGGTTTCATTTAGTGCGTGTCGAAGTAAGCATCAAGAAAATTCACAGCTTCAAATTGAAAAATAATTCCTAAACCATAATCGTCTTAAAAATACAAGTAATAAAAAATCATTTGGTATTTTTCACGCTATTAAGTTAGTTGGGGAAGGGGAGGGTGGGCGAGCTGTAAAAGTATATTAAATGCTTTACTTGGAAAAGACCACAACAATGAAAAAAAAAAAAAACACTGTCTCCATGTGAAACTACAAAGCGCAACTCCTTGATACATGACCATTGTCGCCTACAGCTCCATAAGTTTGAGATTAAATTGTATACTTCATCAATGTTTGCGTTGTAAGAGATTCTCCCCAGTTCTTAGGAACCGAACAGTGTTTTCGTGATTACTTACAAATGACTAACAATTTTAGATTAATTATTTTGTCCATTGTAAATGTAACAAAATGTCCATTTTTAACTTGAAAGCGACCCACTCTGTAACCTTATAAATGCACACACACACACACTCACACACACACACACTTATTTCAGATCATGGACTCTCCTCACCAACACATTTCATTGGGGTCAGTGTGTTACAACAACACACTAACTTGCCCACATTTCCAAAGGTCACATTATCGCTTAGCTACAACTGGCGCTCTTTCTTCTATCGGTCTCTCCAGAGAACGTAGAAACCGACTTTATACAAATATTGTCGTGAACTATGCGGACAACTCTACCCCCACCGCCAAAGAATCCGTCTCGCACCAAATATGTCACAAAGAAAAATATACGTCTGCAAACGAATTATGAGATTAGGTACTTAGTCGTCCACCTTGCGCCGTATAGGATCCCCCAGGGGAACCTAGGAGACGTTAAACGCGGAGAGAGGGAGAGAATTCTCTCCCTCCCTCTATAGAGAATACATCTATGTTTGGAGTCGCCATCTATGTTTGGAGTTTAGAGATTGCGTTACACCATTGGTATTTTCCTTTGTTTTTGTTTTTCAGGGTTGGGACGAGAAAAAGTCGTGGAAGTAATGTAGACTTTCGACTTATATATAGGATTCCTTGTGTTTTCGTTGGAGAGGTCTATGACACTTGGTCCCGCATTTCTTGTTTGTTTTCTCGGTTTGGAATCCGGCGAAGTATTACTTGGGAAAGTTGTTGCTAGCGCCTTAACCTTGCAGTCTTGCACATTCCTTGAGAAAAGTTGGATACCGGTACTAACATGGCGTGTGATCTGAAATGTACAGAGAAGAAGTAGATTTTGAGGCCCAACTATGGCACCCTAATATATCTTAAATCAGATACCAACTCTGGTTTTAGATGGTCCTGAGCACTTTTTATGTCATCTGTCAAAGTTGGTATAATAATAATTTACGCATTACATGTACCGGAAATAAAGAATGAGATGGCTGCATCATTAACAAAACCTGTTGCAGGAATTTCGAATTACCAACACATTGCGTTACCTATTTCTTCGTTAATTGAATTAAAACTATTGTACCGATGTGTATTTTTATGTTTAACATATGAACTAATCTCTGCTGCTTCTACAATTATAAATGTTACAAAAACTATATCTATTACTGAAACTGCCTCTGCTTTTCCTCTTCTTTTCTCCTCTTCCTCCTCCTCCTCCTCCTACCACTTCTACTACAACTACTATCCTCACCACCAAATATACAACAACATTTGCTACCTATTCTATACATATAAACTAATATCTATGTTGTTTATCGTGTTTTCCAGCAAACCGATGATCGATTCGGGTTGGACTTCAACGACCCGTTCCGCTCCCGCGAGGAAGTCGGGGTGGGTCAGGACGGAAGGCCGTGTGGGGGATGCACCACGTCAGGCGGCTGCAAGTGCATCGGCGAGAAGGGTTCCAGGGTGAGTGCTTATATATGCTGCTCTTGTGATCATTCCAACAGGCACAAAGACAGATAGAAAAAACAGACTTTCAATCATTCCAACAGGCACAAAGACAGATAGAAAAACAAGGTCGAATAGGGAAGAAGAAAGTGATATAGAGAGACAAAGAAAAATCCAGTATAGAAATACAATGAACTTTACTCTTTAGGGTCGAAAGTGCAACATCTCGGTAGGTTACAACTTGTCGTAAGCCTTCTTTTCGCATATGTTAAGACGGTACGCAAGCTAACCACACCGTTGTGCGTACAATCCCTAGAGTTATGTGCACAAACATGACGTAGCTTACGCCTCGTCGTAGGCCTTCTTAATATTCTTATATTGTTACGGTGACACGTAAGCTACGTCTTGTTTGTACATTCTACCCGTACAAGTAACGACTAAGTAAAGCATTGACATGAAATTGGACTTGGATTAGCTTAACTCAATCATTAAATCTAACTTTCTCCGGGGTCCATGTCTATGTCCACGCTATACTTAATACCCTTGATCGGTGGGGGGAGGGGGGGGGGTGTTTTTATCTTTTGGCACTGGGGTTTTATCCTAAAAGGAGTTATAAAATCCACTTTTAACTTTTTTCAAATCATGAACATTACTCCGTGGAAAGGAAAACAAGTATTTCCTTTTAAAATCGACTTAAAGGCAAAACTTCCGTTTATTTTATTGTAACAGAAATAATTATACCACAAAGTAGGACAATGACCGCTCCCTTTCTTCCGGTTGATAGAATGTGTACTACGTAATACATGGTACGAGCCAGATGAGCTTTTTCTGGGGTAATTCGTTTCGCATCTCGCGAGAGTAACACGGCGTGAGAAATTATTATGGCGTGCGTGGGTAACATAACAGAGCCGCCAAACGAAGCGACCACCGTGGTGTATATTGTAGGCAAAATAGGTTTAAGAATAAAAACATAACTATACCTAAATGGGAAGTGAACTGTCTAGCGAAGTGATAGAGCGTTTGCCTTCAGATCGGAAGGCCGCGGTTCGAACCCACAGTTGGTCAAATATTTATCTTTGCGATTTCGACCCCTACTGGTTGGTTCAGTGTCATTGTAATGTAACCGGCTGAGACAGGAGTCCAAGTCTGGTAGCACATCAAATTGTCAGGCGAAAGTCTTGGAGCCCGTCTACAATAAAGCCAAGTAGGTTCAGTTGAAAAGATTCTTCATGATCACCTCAATCTGAACAAGGTCTCAGCTCGATGGGTACCAAGGTTATTGACCGCTGATCAGAAGAAAGAGAGGGCTGATTGTTGCAAACATCTTCTTCGGTTAGAAGCAAATGACGACTTGTTCTTTCAGAAAATTGTAACCATGGATGAGACTTGGATCTATCAATTCGATCCAGAGCCGAAAAACGCGTCTATGCAATGGAAAAGAACCTCATCGCCCCCACCAAAGAAAGCAAAGGTCACACAATCAAGTGGCAAGGTCATGCTGTCTTGTTTCTGGGACTGTGAGGGCATCATAATGACTGACTACATGGAAAAGGGGAAAACAATCACTGGAGAGTATTACTCAGGGTTGCTAAAAAGACTGAGATCTGAATTAGTAAGAAGAAGACGGGGAAAGCTTCGAAACGGAGTCCTGCTTTTGCATGATAACGCTCCTGCTCATCGAGCACGACAAGCCGTTGAGACAGCTGATCAGTGTGGCTATGAAATTCTTCCCCATCCACCATATTCACCGGATTTAGCTACATCAGACTTCTGTCTGTTCCCAAACCTTAAGAAATCCATAAAAGGGCGCCGTTTTGAAGACATTGAAGATGCGATTTCTGCTGTGGAAGAGTGGTTTCAAGCGCAAAATGACACGTTTTACTCTCAAGGACTTTTGAAGGTCAAGGACAAGTGGCAGAAATGTGTAACTATGCAGGGTGACTATGTAGAGAAATAAATGTAAGTGTGCCAAATTTTAAGTCTCTGGGTTTATTCCTTCATTGTCATGCTAAGAACATAGTGAATAAACCCTCGATGTAATGCTGATCTTGCAAGTATAGCAGTCATTGCAAGTCAACTACGCTTACAATTTTTGGCTGAAAGGCTAAAAAAAAAGAGTTAGACGACACTGAAACAATCACCTCAGTTATCATATCCAATCCCATTTCTAAAACACTAAATATTTAGAGGGTTTTAGAAATAAGAAAGGGCACTGTAGAACCAAAGTGACGACACCCTTGTATGTTTGGACATTATCATGCATTGGGAAATACCAACGTGTCTTTTAATAGTAAGATCAATTTGTGTGAACTAGTTATCTCAATCGCAGTAAAACCTGGTCATTTCTTTCCTATCCCAAAGTGAATTGAAAAAAAAAAGCATCAAAGCAACTGAAAGCAATCTTAATTGAAAAGTTAAAAAAGATCAAAATTTTAATTATGAATGGAGATTTTTTTCAAAGTTCTCTCCACATAAAATTTTCAGACGTCAATCTTGGGTCCCGTCCACAATATTGCCTATGTAGTGTTGACGTTGCACCTAAACCCAACCCAACTCAACTCCCAGTACTAACTATATCCTACTGATTCATATTTCTCACCCTCAGTACAAATTACACCGCATTGACTTAAACACCTTCATCTCTCACCCTCAGTACAAATTACACCCCACTAGTCACTGACTTAAACACCTTCATCTCTCACCCTCAGTACAAATTACACCGCACTGACTTAAACACCTTCATCCCTCACCCTCAGTACAAATTACACCCCACTGACTTAAACACCTTCATCCCTCACCCTCACTACAAATTACACCCCACTTGACTTAAACACCTTCATCCCTCACCCTCAGTACAAATTACACCCCACTGACTTAAACACCTTCATCTCTCACCCTCAGTACAAATTACACCCCACTAGTCACTGACTTAAACACCTTCATCTCTCACCCTCAGTACAAATTACACCCCACTGACTTAAACACCTTCATCCCTCACCCTCAGTACAAATTACACCCCATTGACTTAAACACCTTCATCCCTCACCCTCAGTACAAATTACACCCCACTGACTAAAACACCTTCACCTCTCACCCTCAGTACAAATTACACCAGATTGACTTAAACACCTTCATCTCTCACCCTCATTACAAATTACACCCCACTCTCACCCTCAGTACAAATTACACCCCACTAGTCACTGACTTAAACACCTTTCAGAGATGTTCCATTGACCAAACTGTTCCATCCACAGGGTGCCCCTGGAATGATCGGCCCTGAGGGAGCCCAATACTAACTATGTCGTACTGATTCATATTTCTCACCCTCAGTACAAATTACACAGCACTGACCTAAACACCTTCATCTCTCACCCTCAGTACAAATTACACCCC
>RQTK01000139.1:613031-627840 GCA_003991915.1 Elysia chlorotica
CTGAGGGACCCCAAGGTCGCCGCGGCTTCCAGGGCCCAGAGGGTCTGCCCGGCCCCAAGGGCGAGAAGGGAGACCACGGACGCCCGGGACAGAAGGGTATCCAGGGACCTGTGGTAAGTCACGTGGCTCCTGACCTGCCACTCTAGAGCTCCCTCTTACCCCAGACTATATATGAGGCAACCAGTGTGAATCAGACACAAGTCGCCAATATGGGTTTTGAACAAATACCTTCTAAAAATAAAAAAAATGCTATATTTTGACCTTTTTCAAGATAAAAATAATTTCAATATCTGATGATGATTATGATGATGATGATGATGTAGCTGATAATGGTGAAAGTAATAATAAAATATCTATATCATTCTACACACAATTAAAAGTTCCATCATTTATCTTAACATTATCATTTTATCTCAAAGTGATTAATGTTTATAGATAATGAATCGCAAATTTATAAATGCATGAAGAGGAAAACGGCTGTTCTAGTACATGATGTTTTTCTGACATTTTCTGTTATCGTTATTTCGAAGCAGGAGAGCAGGAAAAATTTCAAAACTTGAGTTGGTTCCCACAGATCAATTTAAAAAAAACTTGAAAGATAATTCCATTAAAAAAATGAATAATATCTAGCGTCTATGTTTGTAGATGTATAAAATCTGGCTATCCCCTTTTTTCCCGCTACGTCCATACCACAAAACCAAAAAACACAGAAAGAGAACACAAAAATTAATCTTCTGTTTAGACATTTTCTCTTTCTCAGCATGAACAACAATATAACAGACAAAAAATAATTCGGGAATAATATCGTTATGGAAAGTTGGCAGGGAGAAACCAACATTAAAATCCTTAGCGCAAGTTTAGAGAGAAAGAGAAAGAAAAGCACTGGTGAAGGAGCTTCAGAACTCACTGGCTTTTAATTCTGGCCAAGTTATGAGTTACACTGCCTGCTGCCAATCGGCTATTACAGGATGCATTTAAGGCAACTAATGTCTTAGAAAACACTTACACACACTGGCATTTTAGCGTAAAGTTGGCGGGACCAGTGTTGTGTCTAATGCGGGCCGCGCCTCCCATCATGTGTTGTTCCAGCCTAAAGATGGAGATGTAGATTGGGGAGGTCTAGGGCATTCTAGGGCTCATGATGAATAAGGCAGGCATGGAACCCTGGCTGTTTACAGTGTCATCGTGATAATCTCGGTGTGGGAAAATAGCTAAGGAGGGCAGAGCCGTGGAAACACGGAAGTGCTGAGTTGAGGGATTTTCACTTTGTTGTAACCTATTTCTCTATCTTTCTTTTCCTCTCTATGTCTCTGTGTCTCCATCTCTCTGTCTCTCTCTGTGTTTCTCTGTGACTCTGTCTCTCTCTCTCTCTCTCTCTCTCTCTCTCTCTCTCTCTGTCTGTCTGTCTGTTTGTCTCTCTGTCTGTCTGTCTGTCTCTCTCTCTCTCTCTCTCTCTCTCTCTCTCTCTCTTCTCTCTCTGTATCTCTCTCTCTCTCTCTCTCTCTCTCTCTCTCTCTCTCTCTCTCTCTAGTGTCTACGTAGGCATAGGGAGGGAAAACGATAATATTCATGTCCCCTGGCAGTTACCAACAGCAATACGCAAAGTTTGTAAGACTGAGCGTGATAAGGAAATATGTTACCGGGAAATTCCGTTCTTTTGTAAAGATAAATTGCATGGAGACGTTAAAGAGTTAAAGATGAGTCTTTGCTGGGAACATGAATAGAAAATGCGCAGGATCTAGCGGCTGTGGCTTGTAGAAGGATTCGATTATTCCTCATCTGGTCGAAACATGTGTAGTTTTTCTATTATGGGTATTTGTTGTTTTCTAAAAACACAGATGAAAAGTACCCAGAGACAGAGAGAGAGAGAGAGAGAGAGAGAGAGAGAGAGAGAGAGAGAGAGAGAGAGAGAGAAAGAGAGAGAGTGAGAGATAAAGTTAGTATATGAGGGTGAGGGAGAAAAAAAATGAGAGATAAAAAAAGATAGAGAAAGGGCTGAGAGAGACAAAAAAAACCCCCCACAAAAAACAGGATTAGCAACGTAGGTGAAAAAAACACTTTAAAACTCGGAAACAAATAACATGAAAAACTTAAGATCTTTTAAAAGAGACGAAAAGATTTTAAAAAAAAACAGAATCGGAAGGAGAAGCATAGAAATAGTAAAAAAAAACATATCAGGAAAAAAAGGAAAAGCTACTTATTTTAAAATAAAAACCAATAAATATACAAAAACATCTAAGTGAAGAACAGGCGGGAGAAAGAAAGAGAGAGAGAGAGAGAGGGAGAGGGAGAGAGAGAGAGAGAGAGAGAGAGAGAGAGAGAGAGAGAGAGAGAGAGAGACACACACAGAGACAGAGAGAGAGAGAGAGAGAGAGAGAGAGAGAGAGAGAGAGAGAGAGATATAGAGACACAGAGAGAGAGAGAGAGAGAGAGAGAGAGAGAGAGAGAGAGAGAGAGAGAGGCGAAGGGCAATGGAGCTTTGAAGGACAGCTAAAGATAACTTTCAGAAACCTTGGGGGGAGAGACTAAGTCGCTCCGTGGAAATGGGATAAAACAAGATCAAACGTAGGAAAAGCGCGCAATGGTCAACAAGAACGATAACTCCTTTCGCACCTGTTGTGGAGAGTTGTAAAGGGTTACCTGTCCCTTGTTCAAGCTGTTTGAGATTGTATGTTTCCGGCTGGAGATAGGCTCTCTGGACATAACAAGGTCCATGTTTGTGTTGGTAGGGAAGACTAACCAGCCACGCATAAGTAAAAAAAAAACAACTGATTAACCCAACAGGTGAGCAGCGGGTGGTCCAGGGGTAGAACATCGGCTCCCCACGCAAAAGGTCTCGGGTTCGAATCCTATATTGATATAACAACAACCCATGAAAATTCTCATGTATTGATATAACAACAACCCACGAAAATTCTCATGTTTAGAAACAATCCTAAAAAAGGAGAAAAAAAACAAAACAACAACACCAAACAAAATAAAACAAGCAAAAAAACAAACAAAACAACAATAACTTACGAAGACCCGATCGTCACAAGAAAAATTGAACAATGTGGCTGGGATACAATCGTGGTTAGCAAACTATTCACAAAAAAATCAAAGTTACATTGCAGAAAAAGTCTTAAGACAATAATGATTTAAAAATAGTTCAAACAATCAATATAGAAAAATAAAAGGTTTATTTTCATCAAAACGTGCCAATTGTATTGTTCTATTTTATAAAACACAAAGGTTTTACTAATGCTCTGTATTTCTTTTATTTCTCGCCTTTTGCGATTTCTCACACCAGGGTAAACCCGGATTTAACGGATTTCCCGGAATCAACGGCATTCCCGTAAGTATTCGGTTTAACCGTTATTTTGTTGTTGCTCGAAAGTTTACAATGTATCAGTGCTTTTTTTTTTAACTTCTTCGCATGCTGAAGTATTAAGTATGAGTTTTTCTCTGATAAGAGTTTTATAGATTGGATTTTGATATTTCTGTCACCAAATAAAGTAAAACTATATTATAGTTTTGAAAACAGTCAAATGGTGACAGAAATATCAAAATCCAATCTATAAAACTCTTATCAGAGAAAAACTCATACTCAATACTTCAGCATGCGAAGAAGTGAAAAAATAAAGAACTGATACATTGTAAACTTTTGAGCCACAACAAAAGAACGGTTAAACCGAATACTTACGGGAATGCCGTTGATTCCGGGAAATCCGTTAAATCCGGGTTTACCCTGTTGTGGAAATCGCAAAAGGCGAGAAATAAAAGAAATACAGAGCATTAGTAAAACATTTTTGTTTTATAACATAGAGTAATACAATTGGACGTTTTTTGCACTAAAATCTCACTTGATACGGAAACCACTTTTTCTCCTAAAAAAACAACAACAATTCAATTATCAATTTCTTACCCTCACGCTAAACTTACACTTATGTTCATTTACAGACACTGTCAATATTATTCCTCTTTCTCCCTATCAGCCATCTTGTTTACACATTGCGCCCCACCCACTTACTTAACAACTGTCGTTTGTCCCTCTCTTGACAGGGTATTCCCGGACCGACTGGACCCCGCGGAGACCCAGGTCTAGATGGCTGCAATGGAACTCAGGTCAGAACTAAGCTAGATGCTACTCGCCTAGAATTGAACCCGCCTGTTTTCCATTTTTGTATAGTCTGCTTTTAGATAAACACAACTGATTAACGTTGGGACCATGTTTTAAAACAGCTCGTTTAATTTCCATTTTAGATTTTTTTTTTCACGATTATCGTTTGTTGATTTATTCGTAATTCTGCTGTTTTTTTATTATTTATTCGTAATTCTGCTGTTTTTTTTGTTGATTTATTCGTAATTCTGCTTTTAAAAAAAATTTTTTTTATCAATCAATGATGTGTTAGTTTTACACGACATTTAGTTTCCACAAAACTATAACCATTCTGATAGGTTGGCTTTAAGCATTAATTCTCTAACCGGTAAATGGTCGAATATTCTAAATCCGTCCACCAAGTTCCTACCTATTTATCTATCTATCCATCTCTTATAAATGTCCTACCCACCTATCTATCTCCTTATATATCTTTTTATCTGGTTATCTATCTATCTATCTATCCATCCATCCATCCATCCATCCATCCATCTATCTATCTATCCACTCATCCATCCATCCATCCACCCATCCATCCATCCATCCATCCATCCATCCATCCACCCATCCATCTATCTATCTATCTATCTATCCATCCATCCATCCATCCATCCATCCATCCATCCACCCATCCATCTATCTATCTATCTATCCATCCATCCACCCATCCATCTATCTATCTATCTATCTATTCATCCATCCATCCATCCATCTATCCATCCACCCATCCATCCATCTATCTATCTATCTATCTATCAACCTATCTATCTATCCAATAACCGACAAATCCCCTACTTTCCCCCTACACAGGGAGATCCCGGCCCATTGGGAATGCCCGGACGAGACGGTATTGAGGGACCTGTTGGAGCGCAGGGCCAGAAAGGAAGGAAGGGAGAGCCCGCACGTGCGAGAGACGGCATCAAGGGAGAGATGGTGAGTCCCACGGTTCCTTGAGTACAGCTTAAGTCTCTTAATTGATTGATTGATTATTTGGTATACCTAGTCCATCGTAATAGGCGATCTCAGGATCTCTTAAAGGATCTCCCAGGGGAACCTAGGAGACGTTTAACCCGGAGAGAGGGGGAGATGGTGAATTCCACGGTTCCTTGAGTACAGGTTAAGTCTCTTGATTGATTGATTGATTATTTGGTATACCCAGTCCACCGTAATAGGCGATCTCAGGGTCTCTTAGTTAACCAAGTCGCCGTATAGGATCCCCCAGGGGAACCTAGGAGACGTTAAACCCGGAGAGAGGGAGAGATGGTGAGTCCCACGGTTCCTTGACTACAGCTTAAGTCTCTTAATTGATTGATTGATTATTTGGTATACCCAGTCCACCGTAATAGGCGATCTCAGGGTATCTTAAAGGATCCCCCAGGGGAACCTAGGAGACGTTAAACCCGGCGAGAGGGAGAGATGGTGAATCCCACGGTTCCTTGACTACAGCTTAAGTCTCTTAATTGATTGATTGATTATTTGGTATACCCAGTCCACCGTAATAGGCGATCTCAGGGTCTCTTAATTAACCAAGTCGCCGTATAGGATCCCCCAGGGGAACCTAGGAGACGTTAAACCCGGAGAGAGGGAGAGATGGTGAGTCCCACGGTTCCTTAACTACAGGTTAAGTCTCTTAATTGATTGATTGATTATTTGGTATACCCAGTCCACCGTAATAGGCGATCTCAGGGTCTCTTAGTTAACCAAGTCGCCGTATAGGATCCCCCAGGGGAACCTAGGAGACGTTAAACCCGGAGAGAGGGAGAGATGGTGAGTCCCACGGTTCCTTGAGTACAGCTTAAGTCTCTTGATTGATTGATTGATTATTTGGTATACCCAGTCCACCGTAATAGGCGATCTCAGGGTCTCTTAATTAACCCAAGTCGCCGTATAGGATCCCCCAGGGGAACCTAGGAGACGTTAAACCCGGAGAGAGGGAGAGAATTCTGTAATTCTCTCTCTCCCCCCCCCCCCCTCTACAGAGTAATAATTATTAACCAAGAAAACACAATCATGTTTGCACAATAGACGCGACACGTCTCTATTATGATTCTTTAACTCTCTATTATGATTCTTTAACTCTCTATTATGATTCTTTAACTCTCTATTATGATTCTTTAACTCTCTATTATGATTCTTTAACTCTCTATTATGATTCTTTAACTCTCTATTATGATTCTTTAACTCTCTATTATGATTCTTTAACTCTCTATTATGATTCTTTAACTCTCTATTATGATTCTTTAACTCTCTATCATGATTCTTTAACAAAGTTATCAAAGCTAGGACAAAGGTTTATGATGCTTAGACTCCGAGAGTAGTTTTCGTTGAGATTCTCTCCTAGCAAACTTAGTGTGTGTAACAGTTTAATGGCGATACCCACTTCGAGTATATAATTGTATGTTGGCACACGCTCGTTGTTTTTGGTGCTGTCTAGATAGATAGACAGACAGATAGATAGATAGATAGATAGATAGATAGATAGATAGATAGATAGATAGATAGATAGATAGATAGATAGATAGATAGATAGATAGATAGATAGATAGATAGATAGATAGATAGATAGATAGATAGATAGATAGACAGACAGACAGACAGACAGACAGACAGACAGACAGACAGACAGACAGACAGACAGACAGACAGACAGACAGACGGATGGATGGATGAATAGATAGATATTTGTTACTTTTTAGGTAAGTCCTGGAGAAGGCAGGTAAACTATGCATATGACGTCGCCCCGTAGATTTGACAGAATGTAATATGTGTAATACTATACCAGTGCCGTGTTATTTCGATTTTGTTTTGTTTACAAAGTTTTGGCATTCTGTTTCCGTCCTCAGGGTATCCAAGGACCTCAGGGCCCCACAGGTCAACCAGTAAGTAGTACCAGGCCTCCATTGTGGGGTGATATACTTTATACTTCTCTATGTCTCATCTCTCTCTCTCTCTCTCTCTCTCTCTCTCTCTCTCTCTCTCTCTATCTCTCTCTCTCTCTCTCTCTCTCTCTCTGTCTCTCTCTCTCTCTCTCTCTCTCTCTCTCTCTCTCTCTATCTCTCTCTCTCTCTCTCTCTCTCTCTCTCTCTCTCTCTCTCTTGTCTCTCTCTCTCTGTCTCATATCTCCCTCTCTCTCTCTCTCTCTCTCTCTCTCTCTCTCTCTCTCTCTGTCTTTATGCCTCGATCTCTTAATATTCATAAATTAAGTAAAGTAATTAAATATTTAAGAAATCTTGATTTTACATATATATGCACAACTAAAGGTTGCAAAAACATTTAATGGAGGTAAGATATTTTAAGATAGATTAAGACATATATATAACATTTAATTTTATATATATAATTTTATTTCTTATCATTTATCGTATCCACTACAAGTAGCTGTATTTTCCTCGTGTTTCAATTCATCTTTTATGATATTATTATTATCTTTACCCTAGTAATAAACAACCTATGTGTGCTTCCTTCAGTTTTCTCACCACGGTTTGTCGCTCTGTCCATCCACAGGGAGCTCAAGGACCAATGGGACCAATGGGCCCTCGCGGTGACACAGGCGCTACAGGCAACACAGTCAGTGGAGAGAGAGAGAGAGAGAGAGAGAGAGAGAGGGAGAGAGAGAGAGAGAGAGTGGGGAGAGAGAGTGGGGAGAGAGAAGAATAAGAAAACCTATTTTTTATGTTATTGTCTGGCAATCGACGAATTTGTTGCTATTGATTTATCCAATTTTTAATTTTCCGCTCATGGTCCATGAATTAAAACATTTCAAGGATTTATATTGACTTCAACTAAATATAAATGTCCCTATCCTTGTTATTAAAACAGTGTTTTTTTTTCCGTGTCATACATAGAACTTTGTCATCCATTGTTGATATGAAGGTACTCATAATTTCACTCTTCTGTAGATAATAAGCCATTAGACAAACCAAAAGAAAATCTAATTCAAATCGCATATTTTTTCACGCAGCTTTCCTGGGTAGTGATAACCACAGTGGCTGGGAGGTGGAGCATCCTCTGTGGCTGGGCGCCCGAGATGGATGGAGGGGCGTAGGCTGGGAATGGTCGGATGACACACCCATGTCCTTCTTCCACTGGGGAAATGGTAGGTTCAGCTTGACTATCACAACAGAACCTCAGTTACAGAACATTATCATGTAATTTCTAAATTACTCTACATCTTCAATGGTTTTGAAATGAGATTAGACATTATACTTCTAAGGAGACGGGGGCGCGGTGAACCTGGAGTAGAACACCAGCTTCCGACAAAGGAGTTTCGTGGTTCGAACTCTGGCGATGTGGCCCCCTACTGGTTGGGTCGGCGTCAGTTTAATGTGACCAACTGAGTCAGGAGTCGTGGTATCCCCGCCCTGTTTCGTGTGTGGCAGCACATAAAATTATCAGACATCAGTCTTGGGGTCCATTCACAATATATCCTATATATGGCTGATGTTGGAAGTAATACCAACTCAACAATAACAACTAAAGGGACGATAAATCTGATGTGTCGAGCTCGCGTCCCCCGAAAGGCGTAGTTGTAGGCGTGTTTCTTGATTGTTTAAAGTATACACCATGATAATTATATGCTTGAAATGGCAGCTCATAAGTGTGAATTATAGAGAGAGAGGGAGAAAGAGAGAGAGAGGGAGAGAGAGAGAGGTGGAAAAGCATAGAAAGCAGAAAAATAAAGAGACAGGCAGTGTGGGAGGGGTAGAGCGAAAGAGATAGAAAGGTACGTTGGTAAAGAAAGACAAAGAGATCCCCGAAATGATTAATGTTATGTTATATACGCCTAGCCTAAACTTCACTAATTGTATATGCATCTTAGAACTACTTCCCCGATGTCCCTCCCCGTTACATAATGACTAATGTCATATACACGCAAACTTCACTAACTGTATATCCATCTTAGAACGTGTTCCCCAATGCCCCTCTCCGTTACATAATGATTTATGTCAAATACACCTACAATTCTAGTTTTATACACATCTTAGAACTACTTCCCCAATGTCCCTCTCCGTGACATAATGATTTATGTTAAATACACCTAAAATTCTAGTTTCATACACATCTTAGAACTCCTTCCCTGATGTCCCTCTCTTTACATAATATATACGCAAACTTCACTAACTGTATATGCATCTTAGAACTTGTTCCCCAATGTCCATCTCCGTTACATAATGATTTATGCCATATACATGTACACCTAAAATTCTAGTTATATACACATCTTAGAACTCCTACCCCAATGTTCCTCTCCGTTACATAATGACTAATGTCATATACTCCTAAACTTCAACAATTTTATATGCATCTTAGAACTTCTTCCCCAATGTCGATCTCGTTACATAATGATTTATGCCATATACTCCTTAACTTCACTAACTGTATATATATATATATATATATATATATGCATGATAGAACTCCCTCCCTGACGTTCCTCTCTTTACATAATATATACGCAAACTTAACTAACTGTATATACATGATAGAACTCCCTCCCTGACGTTTCTCTGTGTGTGTGCTTACCAGGGCCCGAGGGGCGACCCAGGTGACAAAGGAGACCAAGGACCCGCAGGCATCAGCAAGACTGGCGAGAAGGGAAACAAAGGACCCAAGGGAGACAAAGGCAGCCCCGTGACCTCAGAGTTCACATCCAGACCGACCCTCTTCCAGACCAAAGGGCCTTCGGGAAAGAAGGGAGAGAAGGGCATGCAGGTAAAGAGTTAGAGGAGTTATTGCCCTTGAAAAATTAATTGTTTAATTTTTTTGTACAGTCAAAGCGGTGAATAGAGCTTAAGTAGTTGCACAAATTAATTTTGTATTAATACATTGTCGGTTTTTTGTTGCTGTTTGTTTTTGTTTTGTTTCAGCGTAACGAATTATTATCGAAGAGTTTTTTTTTTTTTTACTATTTGGCAATACGAGCGACATAAAGAATATACAAAGCTGAATGTTCAATACGTATAAGACAATGATTATTAAAAAATATCAATAATGATCACTTAAAATAAATATAGTATAAATACAATGATAAAACGGTAATAGTTATAACAATATTAATAACAATAATAACAACAACAATAATAACAATAATAATAACAACAATAACAATAACAATAACAATAATAATAATAATAATAATAATAATAATAATAATAATAATAATAATAATAATAATAATAATAATAATAATAATAATAATAATAGAAGAAACAAACAAACAAACAATTAACAAAACACTAACTTTTCTCCTCTTCTTTTTTTCCTCCTAGGGAGATCCAGGCATGAAAGGTGAAACTGGACCCAGAGGAGATTTTGGAATGGACGTGAGTCATCATGTTGTTAAGTTGTAGTTCTTTCCCTATAGGATTCCTGTTGTTTACTATGTAATAGCAAGACAACTTTAGAGATTTATACAAAACCCCCCAAAAAAAAACTTACGTTTGTCAGGTTAGATGTTCATAAATTTAATTTGCAGGGATTTGTCTTTTGATTAGTGAACTAAAATTTCTTAAGTTTACGGCTGTATGATATCTTGTAGTGACCAGAATACTCTAGTTAGTCTAGTCCTCTCTATTGTCTAGATTCTGATGCATAATAATCTGTACAAAATCATCGCAATGTTGAAGCTATAACCTTTTCAGTGCAATTATAATTTGTTCGGACTGCGACCGCATACAAGCAAACTAAGGAAAAGTACGAGACTTGGGAACATTCAATGAGAAGTTGATGAATTTTGTATAATTCTCTTAACTTTGAACGAGAAATTGATGTATTGCGTAATATTCTCTCAACTTTACACGAGAAATTGATGTATTGCGTAATATTCTCTCAACTTTGAACGAGAAATTGATGTATTGCGTAATATTCTCTCAACTTTACACGAGAAATTGATGTATTGTGTATTATTCTCTCAACTTTGAACGAGAAATTGATGTATTGCGTATTATTCTCTCAACTTTGAACGAGAAATTGATGTATTGCGTATTATTCTCTCAACTTTGAACATGTTTTCATGTTTCAGGGCCCACAAGGTCTTCCGGGAATGATTGGAGAGAAGGGACTCCCCGGAGTGCCTGGAAGTCGCGTACGTTGACCTAATTACCATACTAGCAAAAACTGTACACTACTTGCACCATCTCCACCACCAACACCATTACCGGGAACAAAAACAACAAAACTAGGGAGAGGAACAATAACAATAGTGATAATAAAAACAATAATAACAAAAACAATAACAACAAAATTAGCATTAAGAATATAACAACAGCATTAATAAAAAACAACCCAATGAAAACAACAATAACAACATTAATAGTAACAGAAACAATAACAAGAAAAAGTATAGCAATAACCAAACAGTAGCAAAATATTTTGGCGGCCTGAACAATAACGACAACAGCAACAACAACAGCAGCAACAGCGGCAGAAGCAACAACAACAAACTTCACATACTCTGTTGTCAAGTACTTATTTTCAATTTTCATTTCAACTCAAGTCATTTTTGTGTATCAACAAAGGATACATTTAGATTTCCTCTCTATCCCATAAAGAAAACGTCCCTTCCCAACACCCCTCTATGTTGATTATCCACCACACTATTGCCTTTTCCGTGTCCCATTCAATATCACTTTCCCATTCAGCACGTTACATTCCTGTCTGTTTTTTTTAATATCAGCTTCCATTTTCACTTCACAGGGAAAAACAGGAAACGGTGGCGTCCCTGGAGTCCGAGGACAAAAGGTATGCATTACTGGTAAAAAAAATAGTAATTCGAACTAAAGGAAAACGCTCTATTATAAGGGAAACAAACAATTCATTAGTTTGAATACGATAATGCAATTACGCGTATCAACGTTTTTTGTTATACTTCGTTACGTTTTTTCATCGGAACGGGAAAAAACAGTCGAAAAGAAAATAAAGTGATATTATAGAAATAATTGGAGGAGCGAGTAGAAAATAAAGTGATATTATAGACATAATTGGAGGAGCGAGTAGAAAATAAAGTGATATTATAGACATAATTGGAGGAGCGAGTAGAAAATAAAGTGATATTATAGAGATAATTGGAGGAGCGAGTAGAAAATAAAGTGATATTATAGAAATAATTGGAGGAGCGAGTAGAAAATAAAGTGATATTATAGAAATAATTGGAGGAGCGAGTAGAAAATAAAGTGATATTATAGACATAATTGGAGGAGCGAGTAGAAAATAAAGTGATATTATAGAAATAATTGGAGGAGCGAGTAGAAAATAAAGTGATATTATAGAAATAATTGGAGGAGCGAGTAGAAAATAAAGTGATATTATAGAAATAATTGGAGGAGCGAGTAGAAAATAAAGTGATATTATAGACATAATTGGAGGAGCGAGTAGAAAATAACCTGATATTATAGAAATAGTTGGCGGAGAAGAAATAGAGGCATTTAACAACTACTGGTTGGGTCGGTGTCAGTATAATGTGACCGGCTGAGACAGGAGTCATGGTATCCCCGCCCTGCCTCGTGTGTGGCAGCACATACAATTGTCAGACGTTCGTCTTGGGACCCGTCCACAATATAGCCTATATAGTGCTGACGTTGGACGTCAAAACCCAAACCAATTCAACGCATTTAACAAAAAATAATTAAAAAAAATACTAAAAAACAAAGCCCTTCCACGACGCTAACTTTCTACGTGCATTTTTTCAGGGTGACCGTGGAAGTGACGGCGCTCCCGGAACGCCTGGTGTCCGAGGCCCGAAGGGTGACCTAGGCCCGCAGGGTCGGGACGGCCCGAGAGGTCCAGAGGGCCCACCTGGAAGTCCTGGCGTGAGTCATGAGTCATGAGTCATAGGTTTTGAGTCGCGTGTCATAAGTCTGAAGTCATGAGTCTTGAGTCGAGTGGCTTGAGTCATAAGTGTTGATTTGTGTGTCGTGAAGTCTGAAGTCATGAGTCTTGAGTCGAGTGGCTTGAGTCATAAGTATTAATTTGTGTGTCGTGAATGATATGTCATGAGTCGTATGTCATGAGTCATAAGTATTGAGTCTGTACGTGTGTCGTGAATGATATGTCATGAGTCGTATGTCATGAGTCATAAGTATTGAGTTGTGTGTCGTGAATGATATGTCATGAGTCGTATGTCATGAGTCATAAGAATTGAGTCTGTACGTGTGTCGTGAATGATATGTCATGAGTCATAAGTATGGCGAATGTACGTGTGTCGTGAGTCACATGTCATGAGTCGTGAGTATATGAATCAAGAGTCAAAAGCCATGATTCGTGAGCCTTAAGGTATAAGTCATAAGACATGAGTCACAAGTCATGAACCATGAGTCATAAGTCTTGAGACATGAGTCACAAGTCATGAACCATGAGTCATAAGTCATGAACCATGAGTCATGAGTCTTGAGACATGAGTCACAAGTCATGAACCATGAGTCATAAGTCTTGAGACATGAGTCATGAGTCATGAATCATGAGTTATGAGTCCGCTGTTGTACGATACATTATACATGTATAACGTCTCCTTTTTTCTCTTTCATAGAGTTTAGAACAACCTGCGTTATTTATTGTATCTATTTAAGTATTGATACTTAAGTAAATAGTTAATTGTATTAATAAGCAAATGAAATTCTAAATGAATGAATCAATAAATTAATATACTTATTGCAATGAATAGATTATTGGAAAAGTACATAAAAATAAACAAAACAAGACCAGATGCCTCATAAACGAATGAATGAGTGACTAAAAAATGATACATGTACCTGTAAAAGTTGTTAATATAAAAGTAGATAAATGAAATAAAAGGTTGAAATAAAAAGACTCACAACGAGTCTTAAGTCACCGCGGCGTTGTTCATACCAGCCGAAGATTATAATCCCACAAAAAAAAAAAAAATTCTCTTTTTTTCCATCATTTTGATAATTTGGTTTTGGCTTTTAAAGCCAGTCTTCTCCTTGGCAATTGAAACTCCAGCACTATTATGATTCCATGCATCTTGTAGGGCAAAGGTGATGGTGGTAGACCTGGACCCAAGGGAATGATGGGACTTAAGGGAATTCCAGGAGACAGAGGCCCCATGGGCTTTGATGGCGAAAAGGGAGATCGGGGAAACCCAGGACCTGCCGGAGGCCCCGGACACAAGGGCCTAGGGGGCCGCTAGGACCCGACGGCGAAAAGGGAGACAGAGGAGAGATCGGAGCGCCAGGCAAGTTTTGCATAGTTGTCTTTGTACGCCATTACATTTATTTAGTGCATAATAATAATAATAATAACAATAATAATAATAATAATAATAATATTAATAATAATAATAGTAATATAATAGTAATAGATAATAATAATAAATGACCTACACGCTGAAAGTGTTTCAAAGTCAATAATATTAATATAATACAAGGTACTGAGTTAGAAAGGAGACCTACGCGCTGAAAGTGTTTCAAAGTCAATAATATTAATATAATACAAGGTACTGAGTTAGAAAGGAGACCTACGCGCTGAAAGTGTTTCAAAGTCAATAATATTAATATAATACAAGGTACTGAGTTAGAAAGGAGACCTACGCGCTGAAAGTGTTTCAAAGTCAATAATATTAATATAATACAAGGTACTGAGTTAGAAAGGAGACCTACGCGCTGAAAGTGTTTCAAAGTCAATAATGGTAATATAATACAGGGCACTGAGTTAGAA
>RQTK01000139.1:633295-647579 GCA_003991915.1 Elysia chlorotica
TCCAAGACATAAATTCTTAACCCCCCCCCACCACCTCCCCGCCGCCCTCTTGGCCTGCCTTTACAGGGAGACATGGGACCCCAAGGTGCCGACGGAAGACCTGGTACTGACGGCGCTCAGGGTGAGAAGGGATCCATGGGAACGCCCGGATTCGGAGTGCCTGGAGATCCCGGCGATCGCGGTGCCCCCGGCCCAGGTGGCATCTCCGGACGCATGGGACCCAAGGGAAACAGAGGATCCCCAGGTTCGTTCACTGTTCCTCGGCAGCTCATTGGCTGTTGGCTGTTGGTTGTTTTGACGCCAGTAATTCTCGCCAGCAAATAGGCTTTAAAGATTTGATGACAAAATGGAGCCTTTGGCACACACACACACAAAAAAAGACGATAGCTACCACATAGAGACAGATCGAAGACACCAAGACTTCTGTCTCTGCCGGGCACAATATACTGACACCGACCAAAATAATCAGTGGGGATAGAACCGGGGATTGCACTAGATACTTCGCTATAAAGTCGTGCGCTCTATCAACGAGCCACTTCGTCGCTCTAGAGACTAAGAACCCGCAGGTTGGATCCACCAAACTTTTCTGTGACCAGCTAAGACAGGAGTCAATGATATCCCCGCACTGTCTTTAGATCCGTCCAAACGATAGCTTATTATATATAGTGCTGCTCACTTTGGACGCTAAAAAATCAATTCAACGCAACCCGCTGGCATTGAAGAACTATTATAATAGCTTATACCTACAGAATCTTTTTAGAAATCTCTTTTAATTCACCGCCAATCTATCATAAGTTTGGATCACTGGTATATTCAAACATTGGAGGAACAATCACAACTAATGCTGTTTATGTACTCGTGACAAGTAGGTGAAACTTTCGAACCATTTATACAGTACGAATAATTTCCAGACAGTTCAACCAAGTGGATCGGTATATCAATGATTATGGTTCTTCATCCGAGATTATACATATTTTCTTGGAATCTTTTATATTGATCATATATTATATTCAGTGTTGATGAATGTAAAAATTTCATGTTCATCTTTACGCAACTGTTTCTCCAAGAACATGTAATGACAGACCTAGGGAAAATACCATTATTATATCCATAAATCTTTAAAAAAAAAAACAAGTGTCATTTTTCTATTCAAATAGTTTGGTATTTTATTCGATTTCTACATCAACATGTAACGTTAAACTGAGACTTTATTTTATTTGATTTAAGCTGCCTGGAATTGAAATAGGACACCTGTTGTTAAAGCTTGCACTGTTCAAATAAAGTACTGACATAGTTGTCTACTACTTAGTAGGTCAATCCTTGATCCCTGTACCCTCCCCTTCCCCTTTCCATCCCACATTCCACCCTTGATGACCACACACCCCATGCTTTCCACCACTCTGTTCTCCCTCACGCTCTACTTTCTGACTCCGCCCCCCAGGACCCAGCTCCGTGGGTGTGAAGGGGGCCACTGGTGACCCGGGATACTCAGGAAGTCCAGGACGAACTGGACCTAAAGGTGACGTCGGCAGACCCGGATCGCCAGGTCAGTTCCATACTTAAACAACTTATCAAAATGCACACTACATGTAATTGTTTTTCCTTGTGATATTTAGAGCTCCCTGTTATGGTTCTTGACGAGTCGTGATCAGCAACAGCAAAGCTTTGCCTTTCCTACTTCGCATCTCCCGCAGTCTACAAGTCTAAAAACTCCTTGTACGGCGACAAAACGCCAGAGCGGGATATCAAAGAATTGGTCGATCATATTATAGTGACATCGACTTTACTAATGGGAAAAAACCACGACGGCCAGAGAGGGGCTCAAACTTTTACCTTCAGCATCGGAAGCAGACGCTCTAACGCAGGCGATACCATGCTCTCTATTCTGTAGTATAAATTAATTTCGTTATCTCTATCATTTTACTTTATCTCTATAATTTTACTTTATCTCTATCATTTTACTCTCTATTCTGTAGTATAAATTAATTTCGTTATCTCTATCATTTTACTTTATCTCTATAATTTTACTTTATCTCTATCATTTTACTTTATCTCTCATCTCTGCCTATTTTTTGTCGAGGCAAAACTTAATTGGCGCAGCATATCTTCCATCTCTGAAGTCTGTTATCTAGACCACGTAAACACTCACCGCTATTGTCTATTTTTGATGCAGGAAATACAGGCCTTCAGACTAGGGCCTTGATTCTGTACTTTACATCACTAAAACAATCAATGCCAATGTTTATACTTGTTGCAGGAAACTCTGGATTTGAGGATACATATAGACATATATACATATAGTACATTTTCTTTGTTAATTTACTTTAGGTCTCATCTCTGCTTATTTCTTATCTGGGCCAACCGGCACAGACAATATTGACACCCTCAATTTTGTCTTTTACATCACTTAAACTCTCAAGGCCATTGTTTGTACTTGTTGCAGGAAACTCTGGGTTTGAGAATATACATATAGTACATATAGTACATTTTCTTTGTTAATTTACTTTAGGTCTCATCTCTGCTTATTTCTTATCTGGGCCAATCGGCACAGACAATATTGACACCCTCAATTTTGTCTTTTACATCACTTAAACTGTCAATGCCATTGTTTGTACTTGTTGCAGGAAACTCTGGATTTGAGAATATACATATAGTACATATAGTACATTTTCTTTGTTAATTTACTTTAGGTCTCATCTCTGCTTATTTCTTATCTGGGCCAATCGGCACAGACAATATTGACACCCTCAATTTTGTCTTGTACATCACTTAAACTGTCAAGGCCATTGTTTGTACTTGTTGCAGGAAACTCTGGATTTGAGGATATACATATAGTACATTTTCTTTGTTAATTTACTTTAGGTCTCATCTCTGCTTATTTCTTATCTGGGCCAATCGGCACAGACAATATTGACACCCTCAATTTTGTCTTGTACATCACTTAAACTGTCAAGGCCATTGTTTGTACTTGTTGCAGGAAACTCTGGATTTGGGTATATACATTTTCTTTGTTAATTTACTTTAGGTCTCATCTCTGCTTATTTCTTATCTGGGCCAATCGGCACAGACAATATTGACACCCTTAAACTGTCAAGGCCATTGTTTGTACTTGTTGCAGGAGACCCAGGCGTTGCAGGCAGGCCAGGAGTCCAGGGCGAGAAAGGCCCCAAGGGAGACACTGGCCTCTCTGGAATGATCGGACCCCAAGGGTTTGACGGAGACCGAGGCGCCCCAGGCCGGGATGGCATCGATGGACGAGATGGCCAGCCAGGCATGAAGGGAGAAAGGGGAATCCCCGGTGTTCCAGGGACAACGGGTAAGAGTTTTGCCGAGAGACCGGACGTTAAATTACCTTGAACCTTGAAATGTTCGATGTTGTAGACCTTTCGGTCTTTTCATCGGTCTAAATTGTATGGTCCTAGTAGTAGTATGTGGCATGCGTGGCTTAGACGATGTTTTTAAAAATTAAATTTAAATAGTTAGAAATTAAATTTCCTTTCACTGGAATTAACCATTCAGATCAGGGCGGTGATGGAGATTACACATAATTATAATCATAGTATTTTAATACCGAATTGAAATGGCGTCGAATTGAACCTGATGAAAAGTGAATTTAATTTTAGCCGGATTGACGGTGAAATTTAACAGTATTTATATAGTTTTCAACCGGAAAGACGATGAATTTAACCAAGGATGAAACTTATTCGTTATTAAATAGAGTCTAACCGGAATTACAATAAATAACCATAAATGACATAGAATTTCACCCAAAAACAAACAAACAACAACAATGAAAATGTTAACGACATTATGCACTGTACAATTTCTCCTAAACAACGGTGGATTTTTTTGTCAAATGACAATGGACATTTTTCCTTTTGAATGAGTGTGAATTACTTTATAATGACTATAGAAAAAAAACGAAATGGCTATCAGATGTAATAGACGTGTATTTGCGATCTCGTTGCCTTCACTTCACACCATGCGAGTCTGTGTAAGAATTAGATCAAATACGAAAGAGCACTGGACCACGCGTTATTGGTGATACCTTGATACAAACGTGGCGTAGATATTAAGAAATCAACATGCGCTATAAAATAAATGAATGCCGCATGTTTTAATGGCATTTGGCACCCAAAGTACAGGTGCAGGTACCTATAGTAACATCAAGATTTCTACAAGAAATAATGCTACTTAAATATACAATTGAATCGATACGTGCAAAAGAATGCATTAATAAACAACAATGACTATAGGAAAAATATGGCCGATGATAAAAGGACAAACCAAAGGGTCCCCTTCACGTTTCATGGCCCCCAGTTTTGTTAATCATTATCGTTATTTACTTTCAAAATTGCGTGCCTGCCCACTTTGTAAACTTTCAAACTTATTTATGATCTTCAATTTGGTAAAGGGTCGTTTAGGTAACAGTTCAATTAGTTAACAACCTTGTTTAAGCTTCAATTAGGCAACAGTTCAATTAGTTAACAACCTTCACGTTTATTTGACCTACAGGTGCTTCAATATGTTTAAGCTTCAATTAGGTAAAAGTTGAATTTGTTAACAACCTTCACGTTTATTTGACCTACAGGTGCTTCAATATGTTTAAGCTTCAATTAGGTAAAAGTTGAATTTGTTAACAACCTTCACGTTTATTTGACCTACAGGTGCTTCAATATGTTTAAGCTTCAATTAGGTAAAAGTTGAATTTGTTAACAACCTTTACGTTTATTTGACCTACAGGTGCTTCAATATGTTTAAGCTTCAATTAGGTAAAAGTTGAATTTGTTAACAACCTTCACGTTTATTTGACCTACAGGTGCTTCAATATGTTTAAGCTTCAATTAGGTAAAAGTTGAATTTGTTAACAACCTTCACGTTTATTTGACCTACAGGTGACCTCAACATTGCGTGCCTGCCCACTTTGTAAACTTTCAAACTTATTTATGATCTTCAATTTGGTAAAGGGTCGTTTAGGTAACAGTTCAATTAGTTAACAACCTTGTTTAAGCTTCAATTAGGCAACAGTTCAATTAGTTAACAACCTTCACGTTTATTTGACCTACAGGTGCTTCAATATGTTTAAGCTTCAATTAGGTAAAAGTTGAATTTGTTAACAACCTTCACGTTTATTTGACCTACAGGTGCTTCAATATGTTTAAGCTTCAATTAGGAAAAAGTTGAATTTGTTAACAACCTTCACGTTTATTTGACCTACAGGTGCTTCAATATGTTTAAGCTTCAATTAGGTAAAAGTTGAATTTGTTAACAACCTTCACGTGTATTTGACCTACAGGTGCTTCAATATGTTTAAGCTTCAACTAGGTAAAAGTTGAATTTGTTAACAACCTTCACGTTTATTTGACCTACAGGTGCTTCAATATGTTTAAGCTTCAACTAGGAAAAAGTTGAATTTGTTAACAACCTTCACGTTTATTTGACCTACAGGTGAACCAGGTGACCCAGGCCCGGCAGCCATTCCCTTGATTGGCGTGAAGGGGGAGCCTGGCGACCCGGGACCTGTCGGTCCGATGGGTCCTCGTGGTGGAACGGGAGATCCAGGTAGGTCGTGCAGATAATGTTGTAGAAAGCCGCAGCTACACCAAACTAGGCCAAGCGTCGGTCGACCTTAACATAATTACATGTATGACAAAGTACGCGGTCTTGGTATAATCGCCCAAGCAACACAGATGCCAGCCGAAGCACATGATACCAGGATCAAAGCTCACCGGTCAGCGGGGAATCGCTCTCCGCACATACACGCGAGCCTAGATTCTGGCTTGACCAGCTATCTAGGTCAAAGTGTGCCCAGCGGTTATGCGATTAGATACATTTTCAAATATTTCAAAAACAAACTAAGCTTATTTCATATATCATTTTTATTGTGACCTTATTTTATAATTATATGAGACTAAATATACTACTTGGGTCTATACTTATGAAGGCAACTGGAGAAAAATGTGTTTTAAGTTTTGAATCGAGAGCCGGAAAACAATGGCGGTCGTCCAACACAGAGTATCACTGATCAAGGTTTGCCTCCCCGTAGCAAAACACAGATTGTCGATCCGTCAACGGAAGCTGTTATCCGTCGTACGACACTCGGTGTATCTCGAGGAATGAATAAACACTAAAAATGGATCTCTGCATATTGTCTGTATCTGTCCAGGATGCATGTATGAGTTGGTATAGCTCTTAGTAGTAGTAGTAGTAGTAGTAGTAGTAGTAGTAGTAGTAGTAGTAGTAGTAGTAGTAGTAGTAGTAGTAGTAGTAGTAGTAGTAGTAATAGATGTAACTGTGTATGTCCGGTTCGCATTTTGTTTGTGATTATCCAGTGTTTTCTGGTTATTAACGTTCTGAGCCGACTGGTTTGCCCAGGTCCCACAGGTGCTGATGGAATCACCGGTGAAAAAGGCGAGAGGGGCTCCCCAGGCATGATGGGCCCTCCAGGAGAAGACGGCGACCCAGGTCCTGTTGGCCCGAAAGGAGACCGCGGCCCATATGGCCGCCCAGGGGCGGATGGCCTTATTGGAGTCACAGGTAGGATACGTTCTTTATAGAGGGAGGGAGAGAATTCTCTCCCTCTCTCCGGGTTTAACGTCTCCTAGGTTCCCCTGGGGGATCCTATACATCAACGTTTCTTCATTTATTTTTGTTGTCTATTGCCGTCTTGGTTTATTGATTTGTGGGGTACATCATGGTAAAACCGGCACATTGCACAAGCTGTTAAAGGTATCAGCGAGAACACCCTTAACATAGAAAAACTTTTTACTAACTCTTTTCATTTTCAGATAAAAACAGTTATCTCTGGTTTTAGAAAATGATTGATTACAAATTATGTTAACCTTTTAGAAACATTCGATACATTTGATCAAACTATATATAACTAAAAAGTCAGAATTCAGACATGTGTCTGATTCTTCTTGTTTGCCTCACATTTATTTACCATGTTATTCGATTTTACTTACTGGATATATTATAACCATTACATATAATATATATAAAGTACACTATTATTTCGCTTCATTTTTATTCTTTTGCGTTATAGTTTAGAGAGCTTTGTTGGTTTCTAATATACTTATATAGATGCAAATTCTTCTTTCCACATTGTAAAAAGTAACTTCTATTTATGGGTTGCCGATAGGTTCTGAGTTGTTTCTGGGCACTTTTTGATCGAATTCCCACCTTGAGAAACACGAGACCAATTATTAACTGAACTTTTCTCATCTCATCTCTCAATGCTGTTGATTTCTATTTCAGGCGAGCCTGGAAAGCCGGGACGTGACGGCACTGACGGTCAGCCCGGTATACAGGGCCCTAAGGGAGACATGGGGCCCCCAGGCCGGGAGGGCATGCCTGGACTTGACGGATAACAGCCAGGGTCTCCACGTCTTCCAGGGCGTCCAGGTTTCCCTCTGTACCCTGGATATCCAGTCAGTGAAAGAAATTTTATTTAATGGGCAAAAAAGAGGGAAGAGAAGGAATAAAAAGGGAGAGGGAGAAAAAAGAAAAGAGCAGGACGTCGACGACTGGAGGGAAAAGGAGGAGGAGGATGAAGAAAGAGAAGAGCACGAAGAAAAGGAAAAAAGAAAAAGGAGGAGGAGCAGAATTGGATATGTTTTTAGTTAGTGCACGATGTCTTTTGGGCTAAATTTTTGTCTATATAATTTGTTCCCAAGACTGCAATGTAACGGGTTGTTTCTATGGCCAATGAACCTTCAGAATTGATTTTGAGTAACATTTTTGTCTATATAATTTGTTTAACTACTGTAACGGGTCGTTTCTATGACCAATGAACCTGCAAAATTGAATATTTTTTAAGTTAATGCACGAGATTTTTTTAGCAAAATTTGTGTCTATATAATTTGTTTAACTACTGTAACGGCTCGTTTCTTTGACTAATAACGGGTCGTTTCTATGACCAATGAACCTGCCGAATTGATTTTGAGCAAAATTTTTGTCTATATAAATTGTTTAACTACTGTAATGCGTCGTTTCTTTGACCAATGAACCTGCCGAATTGATTTTGAGCTAAATTTTTGTCTATATAATTTGTTTAACTACTGTAATGCGTCGTTTCTTTGACCAATGAACCTGCCGAATTGATTTTGAGCAAAATTTGTGTCTATATAATTTGTTTAACTACTGTAACGCGTCGTTTCTATGACCAATGAACCTGCCGAATTGATTTTGAGCAAAATTTTTGTCTATATAATTTGTTTAACTACTAGTACTGTAACGGATCGTTTCTTTGACCAATGAACCTGCCGAATTGATTTTGAGCAAAATTTTTGTCTATATAATTTGTTTAACTGCTAGTACTGTAACTGGCCGTTTCTTTGACTAATGAACCTGCCGAATTGATTTTGAGCAAAATTTTTGTCTATATAATTTGTTTAACTACTGTAACGGGTCCTTTCTTTGACTAATGAACCTGCAGGTGCTAAAGGAGAGCCAGGACCACTGGGCTATAGGGGTGAACCTGGTCGAGACGGAGATCCTGGACGTACCGGCCCAGATGGTCCCAAAGGAGAGCGCGGTAACCCAGGCATGATGGGCCTCGAGGGTCAGAAAGGTGAAAGAGGTGAGTTGTCTTCCATACCACCTGGATGTTCTCTATAGAGGGAGGGATTTTCCATACCACCTAGATGTGCTCTATAGAGGGAGGGATTTTCCATACCACCTGGATGTTCTCTATAAAGGGAGGGATTTTCCATACCACCTGCATGTTCTCTATAGAGGGAGGGATTTTCCATACCACCTGGATGTTCTCTATAGAGGGAGGGATTTTCCATACCACCTGCATGTTCTCTATAGAGGGAGGGATTTTCCATACCACCTGCATGTTCTCTATAGAGGGAGGGATTTTCCATACCACCTGCATGTTCTCTATAGAGGGAGGGATTTTCCATACCACCTGCATGTTCTCTATAGAGGGAGGGATTTTCCATACCACCTGCATGTTCTCTATAGAGGGAGGGATTTTCCATACCACCTGCATGTTCTCTATAGAGGGAGGGATTTTCCATACCACCTGAGGGCAAAGACAGTAGAGGTTAAACAGGACGTGAAGTGAAGCTCGTAAATGACACTAGGGCTCAAGTGACCTTGAATCGCGGTAATCACAGGTTTGCCTCTCTCTACGGGTAGTAACAACTCCGCTCTTTCCATTGCCGCTAGATTATCATTTTGTGTTAGTATGAAAAAAATCAGCAAAGCCAAACGCGCATAGTGTTCAAGTTACCCATGAGTTGTATGTTTACCGCGCAGGGCCATTGCTACTCATGCTAAGGGTCACCACGTCACAGTCTTAACCTTGAGTCGTGAGTACAACGTTGTGCTTACGACACGTCCTAAGATAATGAATTATACATAAGAAGGCGACCTACGGACAGACTTGCCAGGCCTTCGCTTTCCTACAAGGTGTTCACTACAGTGTGTATGTCTACCCTTCGACTACTCAGTGAATGACTAATCTAAATGAACTGAACTGAACAAATTACGCAAGGTTTTACGCCTTAACATTTTACTGATTTTCTTGATGATTTTTTCTTCACCCGTGTCTATCGCCTGCGCAACTGTCAATGTCAACCAACCTGGCCACATGTGTCTTCCTCCCAGGTCTCCCTGGAGCTGATGGTTTGAACGGTGGTCTAGGACCTAAGGGAGAGGATGGTCGGAATGGAGAACCTGGAGTGGAGGGACCCAAAGGCGACCCAGGACCCATGGGTCCTCCCGGCAGAAATGGCAACCCAGGTGAGAGTGGTTGGGTTTTTTCGTAGGGAAATAAGTATTAGTGGTGGTGGTAGTAGTAGCAGTGGTGGTAGTGGTAGCATTTGTGGTGGTGGTAGTAGTAGTAGTAGTAGTAGTAGTAGTAGTAGTAGTAGTAGTAGTAGTAGTGGTAGTAGTGGTAGTAGTAGTAGTAGTAGTAGTAGCAGCAGTAGTAGTAGTAGTAGTAGTAGTAGTAGTAGTAGTAGTAGTAGTAGTAGTAGTAGTAGTAGTAGTAGTAGTAGTAGTAGTAGTAGTAGTATTAGTAGTAGTAGTTGAGTTGAATTGTGGTGGTTACTTAACGTTTAATGTGAACACTGTATATGATATATTGTGGACAGGTCCTAGAGAAACGTGTAACAGTTGTGGGTGTTGTCAAAGACACTGAGAGGATACCGTGCTCATGTTATTCTGTTATATTATCCTGACATAGGCCCAACATATCTGACGGACCATAACTTTAACACAGGTTCCTCCTGATTGGGAACAAAGTGATTTACCATTCGCCCCAACTTGGGCCGTACCAGAGTGGTTTTATTTCTTGTTCATCATGACAGCCCCTGGGAAAATTATATCAGCGGTTTATATGTAATATTCTAGATCAGTTTTTAAACTTGATGTAAAAACGATCCATTTCTGTATCCAGGCCAGTTTTCAAACTTGATGTCAAAACGATCCATTTCTGTATCTAGATCAGTTTTCAAACTTGATGTCAAAACGATCCATTTCTGTACCTAGATCAGTTTTCAAACTTGATGTCAAAACGATCCATTTCTGTATCTAGGTCAGTTTTCAAACTTGATGTCAAAAAGATCCATTTCTGTATCCAGTCTAGTTTCCAAATTTGATGTCAAAACGATCCATTTCTGTATCCACGTCAGTTTTCAAACTTGATGTCAAAACGATCCGTTTGCGTATCCAGGCCATTTTTCAAACTTGATGTCAATATGATCATTTCTATATCTAGGCCAATTTTCAAACATGATGTCAAAACGATCCATTTCTGTATCCAGTCTAGTTTTCAAACTTGATGTCAAAACGATCCATTTCTGTATCTAGGCCAATTTTCAAACTTGATGTCAAACGATCCATTTCTGTATCTAGGCCAATTTTCAAACTTGATGTCAAACGATCCATTTCTGTATCTAGGTCAGTTTTCAAACTTGATGTCAAAACGATCCGTTTCTGTATCTAGGTGAGTTTTTAAACTTGATGTCAAACGATCCATTTCTGTATCTAAGCCAGTTTTCAATCTTGATGTCAAAACGACCCGTTTCTGTATCTAGGCCAGTTTTCAAACTTGATGTCAAAATGATCCATTTCTGTATCTAGGCCAGTTTTCACACTTGATGTCAAAACGATCCATTTCTGTATCTAGGCAAGTTTTCAAACTTGATGTCAAAACGACCCATTTCTGTATCTAGGCCAGTTTTCAAACTTGATGTCAAAACGATCCGTTTCTGTATCTAGGCAAGTTTTTAAACTTGATGTCAAAACGATCCATTTCTGTATCTAGGTGAGTTTTACAAATTGATGTCAAAACGATCCATTTCTGTATCTAGGTGAGTTTTTAAACTTGATGTCAAAACGATCCATTTCTGTATCTAGGTGAGTTTTCAAACTTGAATTCAAAACGATCCATTTCTGTATCTAGGCCAGTTTTCAAACTTGATGTCAAAACGATCCATTTCTGTATCTAGGTGAGTACGGGATTGAAGGCGCCAAGGGCGAACCCGGCCTGATTGGATTTGGCAGAGACGGCGAGGTTGGCGACCCAGGACCAAAAGGCAATGACGGCCCCATCGGTCAACCAGGATTTAAGGGAGCTCGAGGATTGAAGGGAGAGCCCGGCCCCCTTGGACGGGAAGGCCCACAGGTGAAGCTGCTCTCGGTTGTCTCCCTTGGTGTACTAAAATCTCTCCACTGTATGGTCTACCTGCTTATGCTTACCCCCCTTTTTGGTGTACATGTCATTTCGTTTACTTTTCGTGCCCCCCCCCCTCTTAATGTTTTATTGTATCTGTCTCTCTATGATTCCTCCTTCTGTCTGTCTCTATCTATATCTACCTGATATATTCGCCTCTCCCTCTTTCTCTTCCTCTGTCTTTGTTTTACACCTCTCTCTCCCCTCTCTCTCTCTCTCTCTCTCTCTCTCTCTCTCTCTCTCTCTCTCTCCTTGCCTCTCTTTTTCTGTCTAATGTTTCTTTCTATTTGTCTGCTTTTGATCATCTTACATATTTCAACATTGAAAAATCTGTTCATAATCTCATAGTAATAATTATTTAACAATATGTTTTATGTCTTCACCCCCCCCAATCTATCAGTCCTTTTCTTATGTCCATGTCGCTTCCTAATGGTTCTTTTGGAACCTGCGGTTTATTTTGATTACCAGTAATAGGAACCATTTCTGTTTACCGCCCTGTTTACCTTGACGTTATTTATAGTATGGCAATCGTGGTTTTACAACGAATATGGTTGCAAACAATTAACATACATTTTCCACTCATTAAAATTATTTACAGAAATGAAATTATCTTTTTGAAATAAAAAAAGAGGTTGAAACATGAGTACACCTTTTCCACTAATAAATGATAGTTTTAAAACGGATACCGATGCAAACATGACCATGCCTTTTCCACTATTGCATGCACGTTATGGTCATGCAAGCGTGGTGTTACAACGAATACGAGTTCCCACAAAACCAAACCGTTTTCACCCATTTATATAATTTAAAGTTATTCAATTTGTTTGTTGCGTTGCCTAATCTCCAACAGCAGCCTTATATAAGTAGTAGTAGTAGTAGTAGTAGTAGTAGTAGTAGTAGTAGTAGTAGTAGTAGTAGTAGTAGTAGTAGTAGTAGTAGTAGTAGTAGTAGTAGTAGTAGTAGTAGTAGTAGTAGTAGTAGTAGTAGTAGTAGTAGTAGTAGTAGTAGTAGTAGTAGTAGTAGTAGTAGTAGTAGTAGTAGTAGTAGTAGTAATAGTAGTAGTAATAGTGAAACTGAAGTGAACAAGTCGTTCAAATACTGTCCGAAAAAAAGCTGTTTTCAAATTCCCACCTCCCTTTTTTAGTTTACATCAACATGGACAATTTTGTACAGCTTTCCAAATTTATTTTACGATTTCGCTCTCAAAGCACAGTTAATCTTTTTATTTTGGATTCTTTACCGTTCAGAGCCCTGCCTTCTATCACATAATCATGATAATCTCGCGATTGTTGTGTTTAATGCAATGTTGTCTGTTTGTGTCTATCAGATAATCTGGTGATTGTTGGGTTTAATGCAATGTTGTCTGTTTGTGTCTATCAGATAATCTGGTGATTGTTGGGTTTAATGCAATGTTGTCTGTTTGTGTCTATCAGATAATCTGGTGATTGTTGTGTTTAATGCAATGTTGTCTGTTGGTGTCTATCAGATAATCTGGTGATTGTTGGGTTTAATGCAATGTTGTCTGTTTGTGTCTATCACATAATCTCGTGATTGTTGGGTTTAATGCAATGTTGTCTGTTGATGTCTATCAGATAATCTGGTGATTGATGGGTTTAATGCAATGTTGTCTGTTTGTGTCTATCACATAATCTAGTGATTGTTGTGTTTAATGCAATGTTGTCTGTTTGTGTCTATCAGATAATCTGGTGATTGTTGGGTTTAATGCAATGTTGTCTGTTTGTGTCTATCAGATAATCTGGTGATTGTTGGGTTTAATGCAATGTTGTCTGTTGATGTCTATCAGATAATCTGGTGATTGTTGGGTTTAATGCAATGTTGTCTGTTGGTGTCTATCAGGTAATCTGGTGATTGGTGGGTTTAATGCAATGTTGTCTGTTGGTGTCTATCAGGTAATCTGGTGATTGGTGGGTTTAATGCAATGTTGTCTGTTGGTGTCTATCAGGTAATCTGGTGATTGGTGGGTTTAATGCAATGTTGTCTGTTTGTGTCTATCACATAATCTGGTGATTGTTGGGTTTAATGCAATGTTGTCTGTTTGTGTCTATCACATAATCTGGTGATTGTTGGGTTTAATGCAATGTTGTCTGTTTGTGTCTATCAGATAATCTCGTGATTGTTGGGTTTAATGCAATGTTGTCTGTTGGTGTCTATCAGATAATCTGGTGATTGTTGGGTTTAATGCAATGTTGTCTGTTGGTGTCCACCAGGTGAGCCTGGCGTTATGGGCCGACCTGGAGATCCTGGAGACAAGGGCTCGCAAGGACCCCGAGGCATCGACGGTGCGATTGGACCTGCAGGCAGAGTTGGACCAAAAGGAGATATTGGAATGCCTGGAATCACTGGCGAAAAGGGATTTGAAGGGTTCAAGGGAGAGCCCGGACAGAAAGGTCCGTCGCTATATGCCAAGTTTAAGAGTTGTTGTTGTAGTAGTGTTACTGCTAATAGTATGAAAATGATATTGCTGTTATTATTATTATTATGATTATTATTTTTTTAAATGTATTATTATTATTATTATTATTATTATTATTATTATTATTATTATTATTATTATTATTATTATTATTATTATTA
>RQTK01000139.1:666220-678660 GCA_003991915.1 Elysia chlorotica
ACAATCACAATAACGTCTGGCAATTTTTATGTGCTGCCACACACGAGACAGGGTGGGGATACCATGACTCCTGTCTCAGCTGGTCACATTATACTGACACCGACCCAACCAGTAGGGAACGCAACAGACAGGATTCGAACTCGGGACCTTTTGCGTCGGAAGCCGATGTTCTACCCCTGGACCACCGCGTCCCCCTATAGTGCCCTAAGTGGGCTATCATTATGAGTTTGTAATTGTGACATTATTAAAATGCAGTGTCACTTATGGCAAAACAACGGGGGGAGGGTGGGGTGTATTAGGAAAGACTTCAAGAGTGTCGGGGGAAGAGAGAAAGAACAAAGAGAGATATAATACAGAGGCTGGATGAGAGATACGGACAAACATTTCGAGTCGCGGTAACGCCAGCAATAGATGGCTCACTGATATTAATTATTGTCTTTAGTAAATTTAAGCAGTTGATCTATTACTGGAAGGATATGTACATTATTAAATACACATGTAAATTTACAGGGTGGTGGCTACCTTGATAAAAAGGAAAATTTACTGTCATAGTAGATAACAAAATTGGTTTTCTAAAAAACCACTAATAAATATTTTTAATAGAATAGTAGCTAAGGTAGGCCTCCCAAAATTATAATATCGGAATCATACATAGGACAAACAAAAAGAAATATGTTATAACAATAATATTGACAGAACAAAAATAGACCACTAGAATACAAAGCACGAAAGAGCAAGACAGCAAAACAAAAGTACTCACGCACAGCATCAATGTTATGATGCTGTGACATCATTCCGAAATATGCATTCCAATTAGTTAATACCAATGGGTCTATAGATACTGCGTATTATTTCTGTTGACGTGTTCTCTCGACTGCTATCAAGTCAAAACTAATAGAGGCATTACCATAATTATCAGCGCAAACATCGAAAAAAGATTACACGTATAGGTAACAAAACTACGAACATTGTACCGGCGTCAGGTAATAACAGCTCTATCTTAGCCAATGAACGTCCAGAAAACTCCATACCTAAGGAACGTAATTAGGTCACCCGTTCTCGCTCGGTGTATCGCAAAACCTGTATTGAATCACCAGAGAAAACAACAGATAGTACCAGGTCTGATGTAGATCCACCAGATGGCAGGGACAACACACACACACAGGGTGACAGGGGTGGAAATTCGATACACAATACTTGATACTTGATACTTGTCACTTGTCACTCGTTGTTGGCAACAGTCCTGATGTGCTGGGCGCATATGGAATACAGGCCAGGCGCGATCCCAGGTCTGTATCGGACTGATCCAGTGTTCCATTGCGTTCCATTGTCACTGAGCCTTGCTTACGTGAAGAGCGCCATCTAGCGTCGTTCGGGAATAGGCCCTCCATTGTGGCGTTAGTCAGTCGCCGAGTCTGAGCATAGCTGTCGTGTTATTGGATGCTGAAAGTCGATGAAACTAGTGCTCAAGCTTATACTAATTAGTTATTCCGTTTTCATAGCTAAGCTAATTATAACTGCCGTGTTGTTGTTGCTGAAAGACTTTTAGTATCCTATCAAGTGTTGTTGTTGCTGAAAGACTTTTAGTATCCTTACAATTAGTTAATCCGTTGACAGTAGCTGATTCTAACTACTGTGTTGTTGTTGCTGAAAGACTTTTAGTATCCTTACAATTAGTTAATCCGTGATCAGTATTTGAAATTAGTTAATCCGTTATCAGTATCTGAAATTAGTTAATCCGTTAATCCGTTATCAGAATCTGAAATTAACAGCCGTGTTGTTGTAACTAAAAGCTACTGCTAATCCTGTTTTTTAATATAATTATAATATGGTTGTAATAAGGACATCCACTGTTTGAATTACCGGAGCCCAGTAATGGAGTAATCCCTGTTGGCTTTTCACCATAAGTATTACTGCAGCTTTGGTTAAGTTGTATAATTATAGACATCCTGGTACACGTCATGTTGTAGGAAAAAATATCTACTGTACGATTCTTGACCCTGGGTGAGTGGTGTTTGTATAGTTATGAATATTAATTTATACAAATTCAATATTTTATTCTTTGATCAGTTCATTTTCCATTTCTGTGTTAGAAACTTTTTCAAAAACTTGTGTATAGTCTAAAGAATTAATGGGTGTTAATATTCGTCTCCTAATTTAAAATCAAATCGAATTAACCAAAAATTTTGAATACTTTTGCATCTTAAACTGTTGACCAAAAAGATGTACTAATAATATTGTTAATAATAATAATAGTGTTAATAATAATAATAATAATAAATACCTCTTTCCGCTTTAAATGATATTGTTAAAAATGAGAACAAAGCATGCACATATACACACTATAAAAACATTTATGTTTCAGCACTAAAAACATTTATACAAGTGCGCTTTAAGCACTTTTTGCTTGCCTTTCTTATCGAGAGATTGTATATTCGTTCTCCGATATGACGCGTTACGTTTTTTAATTGGTTAATTCGGTGTCATTCCGATCTAATGTTCCGTTGCGTTTACGGAGATGATTGTGCTTTAAGGAGACGTTTGAAATAATAAATCGTTGTTTTCTAAATCTGACAAAATATTACTTTCATTGTCCCTTACGGGAGACAACACCATGGATAAGATGATGGGAGTTATCAATGCAAGTTCTTAGCAGTGCCAAATCCTTGTCACTAACTGTCTTAATAGAAGAATCAGTATGATGTGAAGTTCAAAATAAATGTGAAAGTTCAATAGAATTTACAGAGGAAATTTTAACTTTTCACAAATCTTATGCTCGTTTCTTTTTATTATTTTTACATTTTTTAGGGGTAGGGTGTAAAGGTAGGACAAGAAAGGGAATCGAAATGGTGTGTGTGTGTGTAAAAAAAGGGGGGGGGGTACGTTCTTTTACTTACTAATTTATTTTATTCATATTCAAATACTCTATATACAAGTTCGTTGAATGGTGTCCTACTCTTAAACAGCGACCTCTGAATACTGCGGCATGGAAAAAAAAAACCACTTCGGCAATGAAAAAAAAAACCCTCAATAAAACGTGGGTGGATGTGCAGTACAAACAAATCTGACACTTTGCTCCTCCATCTCTTGCTAATGAAGCAAATGTCTCTTGGTGGTGAGGAACTTCGCATTTCGCGTCGATCTAGGGGTATCAAGTTGGAAACCCGTCGGGCGACTGGTGAAACAGTGTTCTCTAGGGGTATCAAGTTGGAAACCCATCAGTCGCCTGGTGAAACAGTGTTCTCTAGGGGTATCAAGTTCGAAGACCGTCGGGCGGCTGGTGAAACAGTTAAAACAGTATCCTGTTGGTCAGGGTCATTGTCCGGGTCAGAACACTGTCACAGAGGGCGGTGCGGTGGCCCAGGGATAGAACATCGGCATCCGACGCAAAAGGTCCCGAGTTCGAATCCTGGCGGTTGCGTTCCCTACTGGTTGGGTACGGGATTGGTGTCAGTATAATATGACCGACTGAGACAGGAGTGATGGTATCCCCGCCCTGTCTCGTGTGTGGCAGCACATACAATTGTCAGACGTCCGCCTTGGGGCCCGTACACAATATAGCCTATATAGTGCTGATGTTGGAAGTTGAAAACCAACTCAACTCAACTCACTCACAGATAGAGTTACTCCGGTTTGAATCCGACCCTCGCCTTCTCCAGCCTCAACTCTTGGGATTATAGGCCTTGTGGTTATAGAGCCCGTATCTAAAATGAAGACGAGAGGTTAAGGAATCTCATCCCATCAACTAACACAACTGACCTTCTAATCTTTCACAACAAAAGAATCGAACCCAAACTGCTCTGGGGCGATGATACATTACATTTACCTATGGAACTCCGTGCACGCTAGCGACTAAGCCATTTGTTTGACCTGTGCAGGGAATACTTCTATAGAATAAATTTAATGAAACCAAATACATCAGCTTTCAAATGGGTGCTAAAATGCAAAGTAATACAACACCAAAGTTTCAACACACAGAACGTTTACATAAAAGCCTCTCTACTATACATAGGAGTTAGACTTTAGTGTGTAGTTTAGTTTTGCCATAGCACACTACGGCGTGTTCTTTGCTCATCGTAAGGAATGGGAGATCTTTAAGAGGGTTTGGAGAATACCGTTAGTTGTGGACTGGGCTTGTGTGTGTGTGTGTGAGTGTGACAGAGAGAGATAGAGCGAGAACTGGGGGGCGCGGAGGCCCTGGGGTAGTTCATCGGCTTCCAACGCAAAAGGTCCAGGTTCGAGCCTTAGCGATTTTGCTCCGTACTGGTTGGATCGATCAGTGTCAGTTTAATGTGACCAGCTGAGACAGGAGTCATGGTATCCCCGCCTTGTCTCGTGTAGCAGCACATAAATTTGTCAGACGTCCGTCTTGGGGCCTGTCCACAATATAGCCTATATAGTGCTGGTATTGGACGTTAGATTAAACCAACTCAACTCAACTAGACTACTAAGAACTGCTACAAACTGTTACTGCTACTACCACTAACTTAATCAAGTCTTACAACTCCCACACTCTCTGTTTTCGTCTCATTTTTTTCTCTCTCTGCCTTTCTCTGTCTCTGACTATCTATCTGTATGTCTGTTTGTTACAGCCAACGTTGAGGTCTAGAGGACGCGGGTGTCACGTGATGTTGACGTCATGATGTCCAGCGGCGAGTCGGGGTCCGGGTCAGGCTATGGCTCTCTGGACAATGTCAGCGACAGTAGTGGAATCTCCAGGTCAGTAGCACATCTTTGTCTCTCTCTCTCTCTCTCTTTTTGTCTCTCTCTCTCTCTTACTCTCTCTTCTCTCTCTCTTTCTCTCTATCTCTCTCTCTTTCTCTCTGTCTTTTTCTTACTCTCTCTCTTTCTCTCTCTCTTTCTCTCTTTCTCTCTCTCTCTCTCTTTCTCTCTCTCTCTCTCTCTTTCTCTCTCTCTTACTCTCTCTCTTTATATATTATATATAGAAAGAGATGGAGAGAGGGGGGGGGGAAGATAGACAGTAGTGAGATAGAAAAGGGGAGAGAAAGAGACAAAGAAAAGGATAAAGAGAAAGAGAGAAAGGGTTGGAGAGAGAAAGAAAGAGGAAATGGTTATATATACATGAATAGATAGAAGGAGTTAGATAGCGACAGCGAGACGGAAAAATTTTAAAGTGAGGCAGAGAGAGTGTGTGTTTCGTGGATGGAAGGGAGACTATCCGGCAGTGAGCTTAGCAGCTTATGGGTTCCTGAATTTCTATTCCTTACTGAAGTTTGAAAAAAAGCTAATATTAATCTCCAGAAAAAAAATTAATGCTACTAACATTCTTTGACATCATTTTACCCAGAAACGGTGGCCGGAACAAACGACGTCGTTGTTTTGGCGGGAGGGGGAGCGGTCGGGAAGGGGAGAGAAGCGATCTCACGTCCTCCAACTCCTCCCTGTGTTCCTCCTGCTCGCACCGCACAATCAACTCCCAGAGTGCCTCAGTGTTCCCGCCTCCGCCTGCTTCCGGTCACAAGTCGCAGATCCCCGGCGCCTCGGTGGGCGTGTCCTACGACATCCACAACCGACCAATCAGCGTGAACACGTTCGGCAGCGTCATGCCTGACGTCACGAGCGAGGTCGACCTTGCCACGACCTCGGAAACGGATGTGGAAGACCGGAACCGGAACAAGAACTACGAGCCGAACATTCTGGAGCGCGCCCTGGAGCGGACCATCTGCTACCACCCCAGGTACAACAAGAAACCGACCAATCTGAACATCGCGCTCATGTGTCTGGTCACCATCTTCTCCAACGCCGGGATCCTCATCTCAGCGCCAATCTACACCACCAGCATGGCGCGAGCCGGCGGGGATGAGATGGTGGTGTTGTTGTCGCTGGCAGCGGTGATGCCGTTGCCGTTGGTGCTGCTGTCGTTGCTGTTGCGACACGCTTACGACAAGACGATAACGCTGAGGCCATCGGCGTCTACCTTTCTGTATGTGGCCATGGGCGTCTGCTTCGCGCTGCGCTACAACATGGGCGTGTTTGCAAGGTGGGCCACCAAGGTTTTAATCTAAAATTATTATTGTTGTTATGCCAGTGGTTGATGTTGTTGTTGGGTTGGTTTAACGTCCAACAGCAGCACTATATAGATAAATTGTGGACGGACCCCAAGACCGACGACTGACAATGTTATGTGCTGCCACACACGAGACAGGGCAGGAATACCATGACTCCTGTCTCAGCCGGTCACATTATACTGACACCGACACAACCAGTAGGGAACGCAACCGCCAGGAAGGTTGAAGGGTGGGGATATTAGTTTCGTAAGTACAACCCTGTGGTAAGCTTACGACTTGTTTTTAGATAATTATAAGAACAAAAAGGCTTACGAATTTTGTATTTCTGAGTTATTGCGATGTTGTAATTGCCACCCACAGTTAAACGCCCCTCTCTGTGACTGAAAGTGAAATGCACGTTTTTTGCGACTTATTCTTGTTTTACTTGCCTTTCTGCCACTGAGGGACTAAGAGACATTGTTTGTGTGTGTTAATTTTAGTATTATGAACTCTCTCTCTCTCTCTCTCTCTCTCTCTCTCACTCTGTCATTGTAATGAAGCTCACTTTGTCTCCAATGATAATAGTTGTCTATTTGGGCGAATCTTGTTTTAGTTTTTGTAAGTAAGCCTTGTATTTACCGTAGACCAAGAGATCCACGAGACTCGAATCAGAATACATGTACTATTCTTTTGTAGTTCACTTAATCAGTAATTGATATACCATAGATTTGGTCGAAAGGTTGAAAAAAAAACGAAGCCAAGCAGTAAAAGCGTTTTGATTCAAAACTTTTTGGTTCAGAAAGTGTATCAAAATAATTATAATTATCTAAACCGAGTTTACTCAATTCCGATTGCAGTAAGTACTTTAAAGTTTGGTTCAGCTATTTTACGGGGAAACTGGTTATACCACGATCTAAATAATTATCTAAAAGAATAAACAAAGATAAGAAAAAAGTGTAAAGATGCAGGTGAGTAGGCGCTCTCTCCACCCCCACCCCCCAAACCAATGTTTTGTTCGCATTTCGTTCCCTTCCGTTCAGTTTGATGTCAGTATCATGTGACCAGCCAAGACAGAAGTCATGGTATCCCTTCTTTGTCTTAATGCGGCAGCACGTAAATTTGTCAGACGTTAGCCTAGGGATCTGTTCACGATATAGCATTGCTGCTGGCGTTGCACGTTCGGAAATCAGCTCAACTCCACTAGCTCCCTCCTTACCCCCTCCCTCCCTCCTTACCCCCTCCCTCCCTCCTCACCCACTCCCTCCCTCCTTACCCCCTCCCTCCCTCCTTACCCCCTCCCTTCCTCCTTACCCCCTCACTCCCTCCCTTTGCGTGCCGCCACACATCCAGTAGAGAACAAAGTTGGGCATACATATTTTGTCTGATCGAGGGTTCCGAAACGGTGACCTTCCCATTGGGAGGCGAACGCTCTACCACCTGGCACGTACCACCTGTTACAGTCTAGGATCTGGACATGACGCCTAGTGATAGACACCATTGTACCATAGTTTTTGAAGAGTTCTTCACCCCTGTTTCGCAACAGCGTCACGGACTGTGATATTCGATACACGTATACTAGTGACGTCAGTTTTGTCAACTCGATGGTATCAATTACAAGTTTTAGAGTTTTAGAATCTTTATAGTTTAACCAGAACCTGTAGTTGAGTTGAGTTGAGTTGGTTTTAACGTCCAACATCAGCACTATATAGGCTATATTGATATAGGCTATATTGTGGACGGGCCCCAAGACGGACGTCTGACAATTTTATGTGCTGCCATACGAGACAGGACGGGGATATCATGACTCCTGTCTCAGCCGGTCACATTACACTGACACCGACCCAACCAGTAGGGAACGCAACAGCCAGGATTCGAACTCGGGGACCTTTTGCGTCAGAAGCCGACGTTCTACCCCTGGACCACTGTGCCCCCCCCCCCTCCCGAGCCTGTAGCTTTGCAGTCTCTTGTTGTTTTTCTCTAATGCCTCAAACTCCGTCAGTTTTATATTAGTTTGATGCGCAGATATAACGCAGATTAGCAATAGAGTGTTAAGCAAGTTATTAAAAAATCTATTTTTAAAATCGCTCTCTATTCTTCAAACAATAAGGCTGATGTGGCTTAAGAGCTACATGTCTGGGTTTCAATTCGGTAGGTTTATGGTTCAATCCCACGACCGCAAAAAAGCGTTAATCAATTGTCGGATTTTCCCTTTTTTTTTTGGCTGTGTCGATGGCAGTAGGATGTTACTAACTGAGACACGAGTCTTGGTATCCCCGTTCTGTCTGTGTGTGAATGTAATATTGCCAGACGTTAGTATAGAGACCCATCTCCGATATAGACCAGTTGCTGATATTGGACATCTAGAAACCTTCATTGGTGAAAAAGTTAAAATCATGAAGTTAAGTAATGGTTATCAGTTAAATGCAAGCGAGTCTAAAACAACTGTGAAAAGATCGACCCTCGCGCAAAAAAATATAAAAAGAAAATTCGGAAAGCGGTTTCGAATTACTTTGGCTTTCAGGGCCGCACTATCTTCAAAGTATCATTACAATGAGCTCACATTAAAACATTTTTGATATTTGTTATTTTTAACTTGTTTGCCTTGCAAATTAACTTAGAGGGCATTGTCTTTAAAAACACTTGTTATTTACACATGCATCTATCTTACTCGGTCGTATCTCTCTAGTCCTCTATACTACCTCTCTCTCTCTGTCTCTATCTTTCCCTCTCTCTTATTCTCGCCCTTTATATCTCTCCATATGCCCTTTATCTTTTTTCTATGGTCGTTCTCCATCTAAATATAATTTCTCCACCCCCCCTCCCCGTGATATCTATTTCTCCATGTCTGTCTGTCTGTCTCTCACTCACTCACTCACTCACTCACTCACTCAGTCATTCACGTACTCACTCACACACTCACTCACTCATTCACTCACTCACTCACTCACTCACTCATTCACTCACTCACTCACCCACTCACTCACTCACACACATGCGCGCTCTCCCCCTCTCTCCCTCTCTCTCCCTCTCTCTCTCTCTCTCTCTCTCCCTCTCTCTCTCTCTCTCTCTCCCTCTCTTCATATCTCTCTCCTATAGTTCAATTCATCAAGAGCCAATAGTAAAATCCACGCTAAGTGCGCAGGTAGTGTTTGACGCGGGTCATAATTACTTTTTTAACTAAAAAATAAAAAAGGTTTTGAACCGTAAACCGCACAGGCTAGTTGTCACACAGCATGTTGTCATAGAGTGTGTAGCGCTAACCAGTAACCAGTTTGGTATTGCATTAAAACCCTGTGTGTTGCCAGCGAAGCACGAACGTAAGTTACTATTATACCAAACACCTGGTGCCATGTTATTGATGACACCTACTGTTTGTCGCGCAGCCGTTTGTGACTGGAATGGTGAGTACAGTAGGCGGTGCCTGGAATTAATAATTCCGACAGCACGGGCGGGGAAACAACTACCATATGTAAACGTCAGATACGCGTATTAACATTAGAGAAGACTTTTTCATAATTGTTATGCGATTTGAGACAAAACTGAATTTTGACAATTGTACACGCTGGCATGAGTTGAGTTGAGTTGGCTTTAACGTCCAACATCAGGACTATAATTATAGGCTATATTGTGGACGGGCCTCAAGACGGACGTCTGACAATTTTATGTGCTGCCACACACGAGACAGGGCGGGGATACCATGACTCCTGCATCAGCCGGTCACATTATAATGACACCGACCCAACCAGCAGGGAACGCAACAACCAGGATTCAACCTTTTGCATCGGGAGCCGATGTTCTACCCCTGGACCACCGCGCCCGCCGTGTTATACTGGTCTACAAGGCCAAAAGATTAATGGTGCATGGAGAACGCAAAGTAAAATATTCTACAGCCTCCGTCAACAATACAGTGATCTTTTCAGACATACACATGCGGGCTATACAATCAATGATTAACAATACTCTGTTTCAATGCCCATTGCCAATGAACAATATACGCGGTGTTGACAACAAGTGGGGGCTAATTGACGTAACGCCATCGGCTTCTGTACCCGCAAGACTGGTAGTCTTTTTTGTTAGGCGGTATACAGTAAAGCTATATATACCTTACTTTAGGCTGACAGTGACAGATATCCTAGTATTGTTGTCCATGCTATACACTTTAAATGGCTGAATGTGTATGTATGTATGTTGCTGTTGGGTTGGTTAAACTTCCATCATTAGCACTATATAGGCTATATTGTGGACGGGCCCCAAGACGGACGTCTGGCAATTTTATGTGCTGCCACACACGAGACAGGGCGGGGATACCATGACTCCTGTCCCTTGATATTACCTTGGCATAGCTACCAACTTTGGTGGTTAGGGTAGCAACCCACTCATTTACTCATCTGATCGTCTTAGTATCAGAATAATATGACTGGCTGAGTCAGCTATGCCCCCCCCCCTCTTTTTGCTCATTTACTCATCCAGATCGTCTTAGTTTTAAAAAATATACCCCCCCCCCCCCCCTTCTTTTGATAATGTTCGTGCTCCAACTCCTCTATCATTCCAAACTGTGAATGTTACCATTACCCACAAATTTTGCGTTTATTTTTAAACCATCTTCGGACTGTTCTGTTTAACACTCCTTGTTTTCCTTTCCTTAGATACACTTTCCCCGTAGCTGGTAGTATAACTTATTTATTGAATTACTCATTTGATTGCTAATAAAAAAATAATTGCAATATACCTTCATAATCCTTTGAAGAGGAGACACAGAAACAAATAATATCGTATACATTCTGTTTATTAAAAACAAGTAAAAGCAAATTAAAAGCACTGGTTGTGTCGGTGTCAGAATAATATGACTGGCTGAGAAAGGTCTGTATATCCCCGCTGTTTCTGTGTGGTTGCAGGTAAAATGGTCGGACGTCTTAGAACCCATCCGCAATATAGACTTAGTGCTAACGATAAATCGCAAGAAACTGAAAAACTAAATCAAACCGAATTAATATCTTTATTATAAGTGTTTGTTCTTTATACTGTTTATGTAGAGAATTTTTTTTTTGTTAAATCAAACGATAACTGTAATTTTATTGCATTTTACTCTGTCAAAATAATTTCATAGAGAACAAAATAATATTTCAAAACTTCCAGCGTTATTTTAAATCCAGATAAAAGTATGTTTATGTAAAACTAGATCTAAAATTGCTTATAAAAACTAGTTGTATTCATACACGAGCCTTGCGTATAATTATGTGAAGCCGTTATGCTAACCTACACAGAATGAGGTAATGTGTCAGCTGTTTATGCCAAGGCTACAACAGCTTGTAGACTACAATAATATTCACTTGCCACATAGGCTGAAGTATCCCCAGAGAACGCACTGTATAGAGGCTCTGGTATAATACAGTCTTTGGTATCAACGTTCTCTTTGGTGCTATTCCTGACGTCATGCGCTAATTTTAAATACAAATGACTTCACGGTTCGCCGCTTCAAGTTTAACCATTACATTTCTGGTATAAATTGATTATTTTTATACAACTTGGTCAGAAAATTTAAACCGAAAATTGAAACCCGTGTAGGCTAAATCGCATTGTAAACTTACATAAGAACAAAGGGAAAGGAGGTTATTTCATGTGGTAGAAACACGATACTTCAGTACCATTGTTTCCCACTGGGATTGAGCGGGCTTAGTTACATTCTCTTTTCTCACTTTCACTTGCATAATTTTATAGGATGGACTGGTTTCAATTTTGACAAAGGCGTAGTTGGTTTGTTGTTGTTGTTGCTGTTGTTGTTGTTGTTGTTGTTGTTGTTGTTGTTGTTGTTGTTGTTGTTGTTGTTGTTGTTGTTGTTGTTGTTAAATGTCGAGATATTTCAGAGCTAAGCATTAAATTACAAACCTTCGTAGTTTGTTTTGGTTTTTTTGTTGTTAAATGTCGAGATATTTCAGAGTTAAGCATCAACATACACACCTCCGTTTGTTACATATTTCTCTCTCTAACAAACTCTTTTTCTATTTTCCCCTATTCTTTATCTTTAAGATATTTCTTACTTTTATTTTCTCTTTCTTACTGTCTCTTTTCCTCTGACTCGCTCTATCTTTATGTCTGTCTACCTCCCTGTCTCCAACTTTCTTCTGTCTGTCTGTCTGCCTGTCTGTCTTTCTCTTTCCCTCTCTCTCTGTCTCTTTCTCCCTCTCTCTCTCTCTCTCTCTCTCTCTCTCTCTCTCTCTCACACACACACACACACAGACACGCTATTAGTCTTCCATATTTGTCTCAACACTCTTGGTTTAATTCTGGTCTGTCCTATTCAAAATTTCTAACGAGCAATTTTCGACCCCCTTACCCTTTTACCTCGTATCATCTCCACCCCGTCCTTCTAACCCTTTTAATCACCCCCCCCCCCCCCCCCCCCCCCCCCCCCCCCCTCCATTCCATCTCAAT
>RQTK01000139.1:681078-709487 GCA_003991915.1 Elysia chlorotica
TAATAATAATAATAATAATAATAATAATAATAATAATACATAGTTTTTCTAGCGCGCATAACCACTACACAAAGGTGGTGCTCTATGTATCCTTACAACGCATTACATAAGTCTTGGAACCCGTCCACAAAATAGCCTATATAGAGCTGACGTTGGGCGTTTGGCAAAAACTGCAAGCCAAATTTAAATAACGCATTACAGGCTTTTAACCTTTCGTTTGCATTCAAAAACGTTATGTGATTTAAAATAAAAAGAAGTATTATTCACCTATTGGTTCCACATATTTACCATTTGCAATTTGTGTTTGTTTCGGGGTATTGTGATAAACAATAATATTAAAAAAAAACGAATACAAAAGAATACACATGCATTGGCAAAACAAACGTATAAAAATATAATAACTACACAATAAATTAAGAAACAAATAAAAACAAAACAGCAACTCTCTAAAAAGCTTCGTGTAAATGTTTAGATAGTGACAATTGATGTCTCTTTCTATTTTTCTTTCTCTTTCTCTCTCTCTCTATCTCTATCTCTCTCTCTCTCTCTCTCTCTATCTCTCTCTCTTTCTCTTTCTCTTTCTTTGATTTTCTCTTGTCCACGATTTGTTTCTCCTTTAGCCATTTCTGTCTCCAGGTTCCTTTCCTCCCTTTTCTCCCCCTTTCTCACTATTTGGTTTATCGTAACTCTCAAAATATTTTACCAACCGCTATCCGCAGGTGGACAACCTTGCTGATTTCTGGGACAAGCTTCAAGAAGGTTTCCTCTGTAACTTCAGGTAGGTAACTAGTAGTAGTAGTAGTAGTAGTAGTAGTAGTAGTAGTAGTAGTAGTAGTAGTAGTAGTAGTAGTAGTAGTAGTAGTAGTAGTAGTAGTAGTAGTAGTAGTAGTAGTAGTAGTAGTAGTAGTAGTAGTAGTAGTAGTAGTAGTAGTAGTAGTAGTAGTAGTAGTAGTAGTAGTACATGACTTGTATCGTATGGCTACACTTGCAGATTTACCTGTCAATCCAGAATGATGTTAGCCTGTCATCGTTAGCCTGAACTATATCATACCCTGCAACACGGTCTTCAAAAAACCCTCCCCTGAATCCTAAACAAGGTTACCAGTCAGATTGCGAGAACTGCCTCATCAAACTCATGGCTCTGAGCTCGTCCATTATTTGCCACGCCATATTCTCGCTGCTGATACCCCACCCTACTCCAAACCCCAGACCTTATACCGTACCCTTACCTAACACACTAAAACTTTTCTACGCCCCAGCTACCGACCAGAATGCGAGAACTGCCTTATCAAACTTGTGGCTCTGAGCTCGTCCATTATCTGCCACTCCATCTTCTCGCTACTGCTCTCCCATCCCATCCTTGTCAGATGTCAGTGTTGGGTGCATTCCACAATAGAGTCTTTATATTGCTTATGTTGGACGTTAAACCAACTCAACTCAACTCAACTCCCATGAGCTCGTCCATTATTTGCCACACCATATTCTCGCTACTGCCACCCCACCCTACTCCAAACCCCAGACCTTATACCGTACCCTTACCTAACACACTAAACCTTTTCTACGCGCCAGCTACCGACCAGAATGCGAGAACTGCCTCATCAAACTCGTGGCTCTGAGCTCGTCCATTATTTGAATATTTGCCACGCCATCTTCTCACTACTGCCACCCCACCCCAAACCTCAGACATTACACCGGGCCCTTACTTAACAATAACACACTTAAACTTTTCTACTCCCAGCTACCGACCAGAATGCGAGAACTGCCTCATCAAACTCGTGGCTCTGAGCTCGTCCATTATTTGCCACTCCATCTTCTCGCTACTGCCACCCCACCCCAAACCTCAGACCTTATACCGTACCCTTACCTAACACACTAAAACTTTTCTACTCCCCAGCTACCGACCAGAATGCGAGAACTGCCTCATCAAACTCGTGGCTCTGAGCTCGTCCATTATTTGCCACGCCATCTTCTCGCTGCTTCTCGTCTCGGCCACCGAGGGCAGCGTGTTCACGACCTTAGTCTGCGCCATGTCAGCTCCTGTCGTGGCCGGGTTCTGGTCGCTGTTTGACTACGACTACAGCACGGACACCATCACCTGGAACCCGACCTGGTCTCACTCTGTCGGTCAGTGGGGATTGGTTGGTTGGTTGGTTGGTTGGGTTGGTTTAACGTCCAACAGCAGCACTATATAGGCTATATTGTGGACGGGCCCCAAGACGAACGTCTGACAATTTTATGTGCTGCCACACACGAGACAGGGCGGGGATACCATGACTCCTGTCTCAGCCGGTCTTGGGTTTTGGTTCATAGTTGTTGTTGTTGTTGTTGTTGTCTAGTTGGGGTTTTATTTATATATTTATGATGTTATTGGCTAGTTTTAAGTATTTAAATGGTGGTTTGGAAAAGCAGAGTTGTAATAAAATGATGATGGTGATGGTTTTGATGACGATGGTGATCTTCATAATAATGATGTTGATGATAATGATGTTGATAATAAAGGTAGTGAAGATGATGCTTTTGCTGCTGCTGAGGATGATAATGATGATGATGATGAAGATGACGATGGTAATGATGATTATGATGACGAAGATCATAATACATGTAGTTATGAGGGCCTTAACAAAAGATGTTTCCTTACTGATTGTGGAAAAAAATGAAAAAAATGTGCGGGGGTTAAAAGGGGGGGGGGGGATAAGTAAGGTCACAAAATACAAAGCAGTCGTATAATTATTATTGAGAAAAAGATTTTAAGTAATCTTGGGAACTATTTTTTATGCTTGGATAATTCATAAAGTTATCAAAAGGACTATATTATTTGTGCACAAGAAAAAACTTTAACAATAATGCATCTCTTCTCCCAGCGTTCACAATCGCAAGCGCCTGCCTGGTACTTCCGGCGACCTTGGCCTACGCCATTTTCTACGTGAAGGACATGAAGGCCAAGAACAGGGAGAAGAAAGGTTACTCGGACGTGTCCAGCTCGGAGTTTGACTGGGAATGGGACTGAACTCTGACATAAAAACAATAAAAAAAAACATTCCCAGAGTTACAGTCCCTGACAGAGGTTTTGAGATTTTCCAACTTTACAGTGCGGGTCAATACACTCGGCACACTATTTGAAAACCATCGGAAGATCTAGTACTACAATGGTCATCGACTTATAATTTATACAAGCAACACTGTTGGTCTAAATTTATGCAAGCAACACTGTTGGCCTAAATTTATACAAGCAACACTGTTGGCCTAAATTTATACAAGCAACACTGTTGGCCTAAATTTATACAAGCAACACTGTTGGCCTAGATTTATGCAAGCAACACTGTTGGTCTAAATTTATACCAGCAATACTGTTGGTCTAAATTTATGCAAGCAACGCTGTTGGCCTAAATTTATACAAGCAACACTGTTGGCCTAAATTTATGCAAGCAACACTGTTGGCCTAAATTTATACAAGCAACACTGTTGGTCTAAATTTATACAAGCAACACTGTTGGCCTAAATTGGTCATCCTGCTATGAGTATTATTTGTAAGGGTTGGCGGCTTGGCAAAAATTAAGTTATGGGGTTGTAAGTACAACGTAGCTGTAGCTTAGAACTAACTCGTGGTAAGAATAATAATGCGAATACGAAGACTTACGACCAGTTGAAAGCTAACGCAACTTTGTTCTTACTGCCCAAGATATTTAGGACGTTAAAAACCTCGGCTGGCAGTTTACTTGTAGAAATCTCGAAAGTCATGAGCCTGGTGAATGTGAAAAGGACTAGTGGTCGTCGAAAGGACATTTTAAGAAAAGAACCGCGCATTTACTTATGATTTGCCTTATCAACTTTCAGACGATAATTTTTACAAAATATGGAATCCGGCATTATTGATTTTGAAAAGGATCTGTTTTCAACCATTATGTGCGAATGATTTTTAATCTGCGATAATAATGTAATTATTTGAGGGAAAAAAAGGAAAAAGGCAGAATTGACTTTTAAGAGCCTTATCTTTTTTTGTGTGGATCACTGTACGTTAAATTTTAGCATCTGTTTATTACCGCAAATTATATTACTATTAAGATATTTCTGGGATTCATGGTTGTTTTTTTTTAATATCAGGAGACTACATATTTTGCTGACTTTATGTTTCAAAGTGAGATTTGAAAAGGGGAAGTAACGCCGATCAGATACATGTATAAAATCATGACAAAAGATCTTAGACTTGCATGTGCCATTATAAATAAACATGCTCATTTCTTTTGGTCTATCAGTAGAGCTTTTTTAAGCCGGGCACACACAGAAATGCAAATACAGGAACACACCAGCAATGTGCACACAATATTCATTCTTTGCGCATGCGTTAACCAGACAAACGTAACGTGTAAAGCGGAATGGCACACCCTGCTTATTGTCAAGTAAAACATAATCGTGGCATCGAAACATATCACAAATGATCATCCCTATAACAAAAAAAAATTTAATTAAAATGCTGCTCTTCAAAAAATGAAATATACGCAACCTTTACTTTTAAAGCGTGCTGTAAAGGTCTTTTCTCTAGAGTTCTGAGAGATTATAAAATACAATTCAAACGCTCCTTCTCTTCGCGTCTTTTATGCATCTTTTATTTTTTGGTAAGATCGAGGAGGTATAGGGAAAGCAGTTTAGTAACTGTGTGTTTAAAAGATTTTAAGAGACCGACTTCATGCTATTGTATATAATTCGTGTTACGTTCTATTTCTTCTTTAGATTTTTTTATGTCAATTTGAATGCCTCCTATATTTCTCCACTGATTTGTTTATAATTATTTCCTGTGTTGTGGAGCAAACGAAATTCAACCTGACAATGATGTTATTATTACAAATTTGATTCGTTATATTTTAAATTGATTCAGTATTTTGGTACGAAATGCACCCTTAAATAATGTGGGAAGGTTTATACGGCTGTAAATATTGCATTATTTGTTGATTTATGCTATAACTATACTCCTTATTCATGTATTGACAGAGATTTTAAAAGAATCTGTTAAAAACAAATGATATTATTTTCTTCTTTGAAAATTCATTAAATTTTCAAAAAAAACTATCTAGTTAATCTTGTTTTTACACCAACGAATTCGTTAATGGTTTAACCATTTCCACAACTGCTTATTTCCTTGAGACGTTCGTTGTAGATTTAGGCCCGAAAAATAACAAGAGCGTCTTTTTACAGATACCTAGGAAGCAAAAGAATAATTCTCTAGTATTGACTTTGGTCGCATTAAACAACACCTTCCTAGTGACTAAAATTTGATGAGTTTTTTAATGGACGTTTATAGCCGTTGGGAATTGCAAACTCCGCCAAGATCTGCGCATATAATACGAAAAGGCGTTTTTGTTATGTGTTTGGTAATACATATAATTTTATGTTAGAAACTGCTTCATAAAAAAGATGAAAAGGAAATAAACAATAGTCGAAGTATCGTGATTATATGACGGTTTTTGTTTAAATCAAACCACAAAAGAGAAATAAACGGAAGAATGAAAGAAAAAGAACAAGACAAAAGTACGTTAGAATTAAAGAAAGAGAGAAATCAAAGATTATGGGAAGGACTATGATTACTTTAAGTATTATATCTTCAATTTCATTTCACCATTATCATAATTATATTCTCTCAACAAAATTTGAGTTTGTGTGATCTAAATGTACATTAATTTATCACATCATTATAATTTATTATGACTAAACCTAAGAATTTCAATTTTATACAACGCTCTTTAAATCTGAAAAGACACTTTTCCTAAATTACTATGTGACAGTTGTGGCCCTTTGGAAAGGTAATCGATAACTGTTGTAGTTGTAGATAAATGGTTGGTTGAAGCCCAATAGAAGGGTAACTGGTAATTCCTGCAGTTGGTGATCAATGGTTGGTTGCGGATTCTTGAAAAGGTAACCGATAACTGTTGTAGTTGTAGATCAATGGTTGATTGCAGATCCTTGAAAAGGTAACCGATAACTGTTATAGTTGTAGGTCAATGGTTGGTTGCGGATCCGTGAAAAGGTAACCGATAACTGTTGTAGTTGTAGGTCACTGGTTGGAAAGTTTCGCAAGACGCTGACAGCAGCGCCCCTGTGGGGGAGTGGTGGTAACCACCATGACCTTCATTGGGGTCAAAGGTCACTTTGGTTTTCATGAGAAACTCGTGTTGACTTTCTGTGATTATCTCGTCAGGGGCGGTGCCAGGGAAGTGGGCGTATTCATACTCAAGGTTAAAGGTCATATTAGGCTTTGGGTACCCATGGACTGCGCAGGTCAAATATGCATCTGTTTTGTTTCCGTTTACCTGGAGAGGAAAAATATATTGTGAGATTTTCCTGTTTAATTAAATCAGCATGAAAACAGAATAAAAAGTAACAAAAAATGATACGAATTGTTTCACTTCAGACAAAAGATAGCAGACAGTCAAAGGCTGATGGAGAAAAGTATCCGGCATTATAGTAGTCATGAAGCTTGAAAAAGGTTCGAGTACAAAAAAAAAGATTTTAAAAATGACAAATACAGAAGAATAGCCAGATAAACACACGAACTTATAGATTAGATAGATAGAGACACAATAGTATTTCAAAACAAAATGTTTCGAGTGACAAATTACTTCTACCTTTTTTTTTTACAAACTGCAAATTCTACAAGTGCTTTGCCTGATACTGAGGAATTTTTTTCTCGACAAATACACGAGAAACAGCTGTAATAGAGATGAGCAGATAGTTCTACGGTCTTAAAATCTAATCTGATCTAAAAAGAACACCTCCTATAAAAGCGTTTAGCCCACCTACTTCTTTAATTGCAAAATTGGGGAGGGGGATACTGCGTTAAAGCCTCGGCTTCTAACGTAATAGGTATTTGGTTGGCTCAGTATCAATAAAATGTGGTTCACGTGACCCTATCTGGGATCCCTTCGCCATACCAGACCAGTCTCAAGATCTAGGAGACTTAAAGTTAGGAGAGACACGCGCTTTTTTCGAACAAAGCGTGGGGGACCTTAACCTAACCCGTGGTCCTGGGGTAGAACACCGGCTTCCGACGCAAAAAGTCCGGGTATAATGTGACCGGCTGAGACAGGAGTCATGAAATCCCCGTCCTGTCTCGTGTGTGACAGCACATAAAATTGTCAGACGTCAGTCATGGAGCCCGTCCACAATATAGCCTATATAGTGCTGATATTTGACGTTGAAACCAACTCAACTCAAACCAAAGAGTTACCTCCCATGTGACTTTGGACCTGCTCTCATCAATGGTTGTCCAGACTCGTGTGTGGCATGCAGCACATAAAATTGTCAGACGCCAGTCATGATGCCCGTCCACAATATAGCCTATATAGTGCTGATATTTGACGTTAAAACCCACTCACTCAACTCAACAACTCAAACCAAAGAGTTACCTCCCATGTGACTTTGGACCTGCTCTCATCAATGGTCGGCTTCACATAGTAAAGGATGTCCGCATCGAAGCTGGACTCAGTGTTGTGGTCAGTGTCTTTAGCCAGGCAGCGGAACCACCTGGTCTCTCCGGCCACGGACTGGTCAGCGGATGATACGTCCCAGGCAACGAACCGGGAGAAGGGGTATTGGACCTCAGGTCTAGGGTGGAGTAAGGGGTGGGGAGGAATAGATCATTCATCACTTAGGAGTTGGTCTGTTGATTCAGTACATGCTTTGCGATCCACACAACAATACAAGATGTCATAATCACGCCCATTGGGCATTGAGTTTTATTACCACTTATTGCCTCCGTAGGGGAACGCGGTGGTCCAGGGTTAGAACATCGGCTTCCGACGCAAAACGTCCCGAGTTCGAATCCTGGTTGTTGCGTTACCTACTGGTTGGGTCGGTGTGAGTATAATGTGACCGGCTGAGGCAGGACTCATGGTATCCCCGCCCTGTCTCGTGTGTGGCAGCACATAAAATTGTCAGACGTCCGTATTGGGACCCGTCTACAATATAGCCTATACATTCCTGCTGATGGACGTTAAACCAACCGAACAACAACATTGCCTGCGTAAGTTTAAGACACAGCTATGATTGGACCCACTCGGCATGGAGTTTTTTGATTATTTATTGCCACTTGTTACCTGTATTATTTTTCAATTTGGTGATAACCTTTTTTTTTAAATCACACAGCCAAAATGTTCATACAATGAAAGAGTTAACACAACGCTCTCATGAAAAAAGCGATGGGCGTAACCTTCTCTACCAAGAAAACACTTACTCCATGGTATCAATTGTCTCCCCTTGCAAGACGCCATCGACAACCTCATGGACTTCAAGGGAGGTAATAGTGTTACCGACGGCAACGCAAGTCAGGAAGCACTGCTCGCCAATCCTAGAACAGGAGGACATTTTGTGTCAGTCAGTTACTTATGTAAACAACAGGACTTAGAGATCTGGATACACCCAATGTAAAGTTACACGACTAAGAGATCTGGATACACCCAATGTAAAGCAACACGGCTAAGAGATCTGGATACACACAATGTAAAGCAACGCGACTAAGAGATCTGGATACACCCAATGTAAAGCAACGCGACTAAGAGATCTGGATACACCCAATGTAAAGCAACACGACTAAGAGATCTGGATACACCCAATGTAAAGCAACACGACTAAGAGATCTGGATACACCCAATGTAAAGCAACACGACTAAGAGATCTGGATACACCCAATGTAAAGCAACAGACTTTGAGCACTTACTCGCAGGTTTCGCTGCTTCGTTTTTTCACGAAGCCGATCTCACCATCAGGGTAGGCGTTGGACTGAACGGACGGTCGAAGAACAATAAGTCTACTAACCTAGGTAAGAAAAAGGTTCAATTATTTAATAATAAAAAAATGCACGGGTGCAAAAGTGATATGTACACTACCGGTACAGTTTTTTTTTCAATTTCGTTCATTTATTCGTGAAAAATAAAATCCAAAAACCCCGTTACGATTATAGACAATGAGCGATGATGTTCAAAATTACTGTACTAAGCATCTCACCATCACATTTTAGCTTTGTGAGTGTGTTGTGAGTGAGTTTGTGTGAATGTGTGTGTGTGGTGTGGTGGCGCGTAAGCAATGAGCTTCTAATTTTGGACAAAATAGTTGTGGCATTTGGTCCCCTATGGTTGAGACGGTGTCCGTATGACGCGAACGTTTGAAAAACAAGGTCTGATATTCGAAATATATTTGTATTGCAGGTCGTAGAATTTTCAGAAAGTTAGTTTTAAAACCAATGAGTGAATCAGCCTAACAAACAAACTAGCAAACGTTTCTAGGTTTCAGCCCCAATTCTTTATCCATTTATTTCAAAACAAAACAAATTTTATTCCACCATTGATAATAATCTCTTTTGAGTTATACGTTGACACACAAGTTCCATCACTGACTGGTAAGAGGAGGGTGGCTTTTAGAGGCCTACATCTTAAAATGGGGGGCGCGATGGTCTAGGGGTAGAACACCGTTTTCCGACGCAAAAGGTCCCGAGTTCGAATCCTGGCTGTTGCGTTCCCTACTTTTTGGGCCGGTGTCAGTATAATGTGACCGGCTGAGACAGGAGTCATGGTATCCCCGCCCTGTCTTGTGTGTGGCAGCACATAAAATTGTCAGACGTCAGTCTTGGGGTCCGTCCACAATATAGCAACCCAACCCTACAACCCTACAACATCTTAAAATATTTCCATGGCATCTTTGTACTGGTAACCCTGAACCCCCACACATTATTTAAAAGAATTATTGTTGTCGCAAAAGTTCCTTTAGATGAATAGCGTATTTGTGTGGAAATACAACAAAAACAAACCAAAGATGAATAGCGTATTTGTGTGGAAATACAACAAAAACAAACCAAAGATGAATAACGTATTTTTGTGGAAATACAACAAAAACAAACCAAAGATGAATAACGTATTTGTGTGGAAATACAACAAAAACAAACCAATGCTACAAATTGTCTAACCAAAATTTAATTTTGATTGAATTGGATGCGGTAACTTACTATCATAATTATGATGAATAGCGTATTTGTGTGGAAATACAACAAAAACAAACCAATGCTACAGATTCTCTAACCATGTACAAAGTTTAATTTTGATTGAATTGGATGCGGTAACTTACTATGACTTGTGTGACCAGTGCGCCTATCTCGGTTCTTGAGGAGTAAACAACATTCAGCATCCCTGTGATGTAGTGCTCAGAGGTTTTCACTGTAATGGTCGTCTCATTGACACCACCCGCCAGTTCTCTGCGGCAAAACGACAACATCACAACTTACACAGTTTGACTATTGGTAGCATCAGTCCTGTTGTCGCCTCCAAGCAAGGAAGAGTTCCCAATAGTTATTTCGTTTTTCAAAAAGTACACCTTTTTAAACCTGATGTTCATATCATAAATACAAACAAAAATTAAAACACCGACCTGCATTCAGTTACATGTATTTAATATGAAAATTTGATTAAAATGCACGTTGAACTATAGCTTGGCAAAATGTATGAATAAGCACGATATTTTAATATTGAAATATCATCTTATGGGGCATTGTATTTCTATCGCTGTACCCGTCGCGTAAACAATATCAATTGTCTTCAAACATGGCTCTTCAAATGTTGCTGCAGCTCTTTGCTTTAGCGTCTCTGAGTTCAATGCACCAACATGGGCCCAAAACTCACACAACCATCGCGCTGCTTCGGTCACACATGAGGGGGGGGGGTGCGGTGGTCCAGGGGTAGAACATCGGCTTCCGACACAAAAGGGTTCCAGTTGGATACACTGCACAGCGTCTTTCAGAAGACTTAACGCCGAAGATGCGAACGAGACAGTGAAGAACTTATCGTATAATAATTATGCATAAATTGGATTTTAGGGACTACCCACGTACACTCAACGTAGCTGTAGCCCTTAGACAATCGACTGCATAAACCTTCACTACCCTATAAGACTGCATAAACCTTCACTACCCTATAAGACTGCATAAACCTTCACTATCCTATAAGACTGCATAAACCTTCACTATCCTATAAGACTGCATAAACCTTCACTACCCTATAAGACTGCATAAACCTTCACTACCCTATAAGACTGCATAAACCTTCACTACCCTATAACACCATTTGAGGAGTGATAAGATAATTTTCGACTTCCCGTGGTAGAATGACATTTTGACATTTCAGGCTAAACCTTGAGGTGTCCCCATACACTGCTACTACTTAAACCACACTTCAGTTCGGGTGTTACATGTTTTCTGGTTCTTCAACTGATGCTAAGGATTTCATGTTAACTACTTTTTTAAAATTTACTAGATCATAAGTCCCTTCTATATGTGCGACGAAAAGGAAATGGATTAACAACCATACTTATTTATACCCAATCTGTAAGAGGTCAATTATTTATCACCTTTTTAGTGTCTCTAGACCTAGCTCCTGACTTTATGGGGCGGTCCGCGAACTGCATATATTATCTCACACAATTAAAGACAGGCGGATTGATGTACCCATGCTTTTCCCAGTTATGTTTTATATTGATAAAGAGCAGGACGGATACTAAATTCGTTAAGCTCAAAGTGGACACATAATATCGTATAATAGACACAATTGTACGCCTGTTTCTGGGAGGCGCGGTGGTCTAGGGGTAGAACATCGGCTTCCGACGCAAAAGGTCCCGAGTTCGAATCCTGGCTGTTGCGTTCCCTACTGGTTGGGTTGGTGTCAGTATAATGTGACCGGCTGAGACAGGAGTCATGGTATCCCCGCCCTGTCTCGTGTGTTGCAGCACATAAAATTGTCAGACCCGTCCACAATATAGACTATATAGTGCTGCTGTTGGACGTTAAACTAACCCACGCCTTGTTCTTACTTTCGCGATGCTACGGCCACACTGTCGAAATCGTAGACGTTCTTGAACTCCCCTGAGGTGATGTTAAACACATGGAAGCGAACCTGGAGAGGGTGTCTCCTTTGGTCAGACGTTTCCGTTCCCTTGGTCACAAATACCTGGTAAAAACAGCGGCGTAAAATGAACATAATAATTGAATATAAATTATAACTTAAATATTCAATAACTTAGTACATGCTCTGAAGAAGATATCAGAAAATGAGATATTCAAAGAATTATACACACACGCAAAACACAATTCAAGGGTTGTCATAAAGGAAAAGACACGTTCCTCCGTAGTTATAACCAGGTTACTCTGCTACTGTAACTAACAAAGCTAAATAAAGAGAAACGTTTGAATGTGAATGTTTTTTGTTTCTATATTCACAGTTTTTAAATCTTCCTCTAGTTTCGAAGCTGTGTGAACAGTCCTTTTCATGATAAAGATATGACTATCTTCATAAATTACTGCTATTTTTCTTTTTAATTCTTTTCAAATTACCCCATGGAGACTGATACACACACCCATAAAAAATCGGTCTATAAAAACGTGTGTATTTTTTGGCTTTAACAAATTAAATATCTAGGATGACAAGTAATTGTTAAAAAAAATTCAGGACTATCGGTTTCATTTGGACGAAAAAAACCGTAAGTGCTTTTATAGAAAGATGAGGCAAGAAGGGTTAAACAGTCACGAGGCGCTGATATACACTTTGGTCTAGAGCCCTGTTCACATTGAAAATCATCTCTCAATAGATCGTATCGTTTTATTTTCAAATAGAAACAATTATCTCTGGTTTTAGAAATGACAGATTTGTATTTTTCAGTTTTTAACGTGTATTTGATGCTTGACGCCTGATTCGCCTGTCGAAACTGTAACGAGATCTGTCACTCCAAAGTAGGTAAGTTGAGCTACAGCAGGTGCCGCGATTCGGCCACAAACTGGTCTTACCTACTTGGCGCAAATACTCCATTGTATCCCCAGAAGGACGGACGCCAAAAACAACAAAAACAACAACAACAACAATAATAACAACAACAACAACAACAACAACAGCAGCAACAACAACGACAACAACAACAACAGCAACAACATTAACAACGACAACAACAACAACAACAACAGCAACAACATTAACAACAACAGCAACAACATTAACAACAACAACAACAACAACAACAACAATAATAACAACAACAACAACAACAACAACAACAACAACAACAACAACAACAACAACGACAACAACAACGACAACAACAAGATGTTTCGTAACACACTGTGTAATTAACTGCTTAGTCCTAATCTCGACATGTAGCGGATTTACCTTAACTGCTCAAAAAATTTAATCAGATGATGTATTAACTTATAAAGACCTTAAACTGTGCATCCTCATCAGTTTCGTAGACGATATCTCCAGGAGGAAGGATTGCGAACTCTCCGATTCGAATGGAGTCTTGCCTTCCAGCACCTCCCTTGGAATTGTCCAGTACAAACATGATAGAGGATCTGGGTAAAGTATGGATGAGGGAAAAAGGGTGGGGAGTTTTACATTCAAAAGCCGTGAAGTGAAAAGGGAGAGGCGTTACTGTCAACTCTGTGCATGGATTGTATAGCTGTATGATATGTATATAAATAATATGGAGATAAAATAGAGACTGACATGGTGCGTAGAATTAAGTAAGCCAAGAGAGAGATAAAAATAGAAAGACAGAGAGAGAGAGAGAAATAAAGAGAGGGAGAGAGAGAAAGAAAGAGAGAGAGAAATAAAGAGAGGGAGAGAGGGCGAGAAAGAGGGAGATAGAGAGAGAATGAAAGAGAAAGCGAAAGAGATTATGGGGAGGTAGAGATGTAGAGGTAGACAGAGTTAGAGAAAACGTAGATAGACGGCAATAGACAGCGAGAAAACATGAAAGAGATAGACAGATATACAGAGAGAGAGGGAGAGAGAGAGAGAGAGAGAGAGAGAGAGAGAGAGACAGAGAGAGAGAGAGAGAGAGAGAGAGAGAAAAGAGAGAGAAAGAGACAAAAAGAGAGGAATCGTTTGAATAAAAGAGTGTGTGACAAAGAATATATTAAGTTTTGCTTTTGATGAACTTTTACACTTTTACTGTCTTGAGAAACATACACTTATTTAGGATACATAATTATATGTGAACGAGTACCTCTTGTCAGACGTGGACACAACACAAAGAGCTTCATGAACGCCATGGACACCGATAGTGAAAGTGAAAGTAGAAACACCGCCATCTTCTTGGCCCTCACTTCCGCTCCCTGGCGATTGGGGGAAACGACAATGACGTCATCATATTACATAGTCCCGTGCCATAACAATGATCAAGCCATGGATTTCGTAACGATTTTTCGTCAATTCAAGCCAGGAAACTCTTCTATCCATCGGCTCCATCCTAAGTTTTAAGTTACGCTCTAGTATTTTACTGCTTAAATCTTGTTTTTTAAGTGCAAAAACTGTTTATTTAAAATGTGATTAGTTCTGCAGTGACCACAAAAAAGAAATTGGCGTTGAATAAAAATTACCTGGGTTTCATTTCCATTGTAAAATTTAAACAGTGATCTAAATATGCCGGGAGACTCAAAATTATTACTTATGTTTCTTCCTGCCCGCACTACAAAATAATTCAATTTTACCAGCACATAATTTTTTGTATAAAACGCTCCACCATACTTGGTTTTAATAGATGATTTAGAAATGTCATACACCATACTTGGTTTTAATAGATGATTTAGAAATGTCATACACCATACTCGGTTTTAATAGATGATTTAGAAATGTCATACACCATACTCGGTTTTAATAGATGATTTAGAAATGTCATACACCATACTCGGTTTTAATAGATGGTTTAGAAATGTCATACACCATACTCGGTTTTAATAGATGATTTAGATATGTCATACACCTCTCCTATGCATTTTGTCTTTGATATTCCCTTCCCCTTTTTACCTAAATTTTATCCCCTCCCCAACCCCACTCAAAAAGGCTACCCCCTTCATTTTTCGACCATCTTTCACAAAAGTGTGAAGTTCCCTTACCTTTTTACCTTAAATGTTATTCCTTCCCTTTTTACCTTAAATGTTACTCCTTCCCTTTTTACCTTAAATGTTATTCCTTCCCTTTTTACCTTAAATGTTATTCCTTCCCTTTTTACCTTAAATGTTATTCCTTCCCTTTTTACCTTAACTTTTATCCCCTCCCCAACCCCACTCAAAAAGGCTACCCCTTCATTTTTCGACCATCTTTCACAAGAGTGTGAAGTTAGCAATTTGACCAAACTTACGCGGTAGAGGATTGTCTGAGTCAAAGACTTCAAACTTAGATCCTGCAAACAGAAGTTAGCAATTTGACTAAACTTACGCGGTAGTTGACTGCCGAAGTCAAAGACTTCAAACTTAAGATCCTGAACATTCTCCACAGTGTGAAGTTAGCAATTTGACTAAACTTACGCGGTAGAGGACTGTCTAAGTCAAAGACTTCAAACTTTAGATCCAGCACATTCTCCACAGTGTGAAGTTAGCAATTTGACTAAACTTACGCGGTAGAGGACTGTCTAAGTCAAAGACTTCAAACTTAAGATCCTGCACATTCTTTGTGAAGCGAAGTTTGAACCTGTTCCTGGTCTCATCAACTGAGCTCTTCTCCACAGACAAGAACTCGATCAGGTTGGAAGTTGGTGTGAGCCCCAAGACACCCTGGGGAGGCAGGTATTTTATTGGATAAACAAATTATAGACAAAGTTATTATTGGCGAATATTGACTCAAAGACTATCGTGAGTGGTGTAACCAGATATTGATCATAATGTATTTGTCAAAATGAAGGTAAATTTGAAGGAAAAAACAGAAGAGATAGACTTATACATGTAATTACTATAAAAATTGAACACCCTTGTTTAAAAAAATCTGCAACAGTGATGATAGCGAAAAATACCAGGAGAGGTAGAGTGATGTTTTTGCAAGCTCATATTATTAATTATTGATCATAATGTTTTTGTCAAAATGAAGGGCAATTTGGAGGGACAAAAAACATAGAAGTGATGAACTTATAATTACTCTAAAAATTTGTTTAAACTCCCTTACTTATAAAATCTTCAACAGTGATGATAGCAAAAAATACCAGGAGAGGTGGAGTGATGTTTTCGCAATATCGAGTTTAATTAAAGCCACAAAACCACAATGTTGAGAATTAGAGAAACCGCTTTAGTGATTATAGATATTATTGGAAATCACACATCTATATACCTCCGAAATATCCCTGGAATTGTCAAAAAGGCGGATGTCTCGACATTTCACAGCCACGAAACCAAAAACTAAAAATAAAACTGGTCTGTAGAGATCCATTGTTTGTGTAGAGCAGGTGAACAGATTTAGTCGAGTTGACTTCGTGCCCAGGTCGTGTTCCGCGCACCAGGCCTAAGCAGTTGAGTAAGGTTGATGTCATGGGCCGTCTGCCTGTTGCTTCTTTAAAGCTTTAGCAAGGACCTTCACCTGACAAAGATAAATTGTTCTAAATTGTTCTAAATCGGTCCTATATTGTTAAGTGGCATCGTTTAGGATGTTCCGTTTTAAAACAAAGTGCAAGTAGGCGCTTTATCAGTTTACACAGTGTCCAAAATTGTATTCCTTACTATGGATATTCTTGGAAACAGTCCAGGGTAATCTGCAACTGTCATAATCAGGATCGTTCTATCTTACTTTTTAGAGTTTATGCTATAAAATGACTTTGGACATTGTACAGTTATAGCTAGTAACTAGTCAAATTGTACAGTTATAGCTAGTAACTAGTCAAATTGTACAGTTATAGCTAGTAGCTAGTCAAATTGTACAGTTATAGCTAGTAACTAGTCAAATTGTACAGTTATAGCTAGTAACTAGTCAAATATAAAATGCCGATGGGTAGTAACAAGAGCAAGGCAGTCGTAATTTTGGCGAAGATATATATTTTTAGAACCCCTTTTGAAACAAAAAAAAATGTATATAATCTTCAATGTTGTTATTTTAGAAAAAAAACCTGGTTGGCTTCGATTTATACAAGATTTTGTTATATCATAGAGTTTCGTATTACCCTATTAGACTTGAAAAAAGTAATGACACTGTAGTATGAATAAATTAAAATTTTAATGGAACTGTCCAAAACATAGATCTCAATTTGTGCGTTACTGATGACAATGAAAAGAAACATAATCATTGTGGTATATATCTCTCCCTAGAAATAAAATAGTAACGTAACATGAAAGAGTCATTATCCAGACACAATACTAAAGAACAAAAACGTAATGTCACCCACACACTAAACAACAATAAACTCCTCTATTGCCACTGTATTCAAAGATCAACAGCAAATAATGACCACTCTTTCTGTGTTTCTCCCAAAAATTCGAAAGGTTACAAGAACAACGTACAATATTTACAGAAAAGGATAACACTAAAGCTGTTAACATGACCTTCTACCATAAGTTCCATGTTCAAGGCCATCCTCATTTGTCAGATATATAGATATCTACAAAGTTTGCTAAACATTATATTAGAGATGCTGAAAGCCATGATAAAAGGTCATATGGGCATGGATAATTTGGTCTAGTAATTTAGTCAATTTTCAAAGAGATGGACAGGCACTGATGGTGTGACGAGATGGGCATGTTAATGCCATTATCTGACAAATATAAAAGTAGCTACAACTGCTGCTGTTACCAATCCTGCAACTACTAATAGTTTTTCTGGTATGACACAATCGCAACAACTACCACCACTACCTCTACCACTACCACTAACTCCAATAAAAACTGAACAAAATACAGAACAACAACAAAAACAACAACAACAACAACTACTACTACTACTACTACTACTACTACTACTACTACTACTACTACTACTACTACTACTACTACTACTACTACTACTACTACTACTACTACTACTACTACTACTTCTATTCGATTTGAGGCGAGGCAGATCACTGGATTAATTATATGTAGATCTGCAATTTTTATATATATTTCCACAGTGGCAGAAGTAAGCTTTTAGTTCAAATAGCCGAACAATAATTGCTCTTTGTGGGATAAGAACGCTAGACGTGTATATGCACGGTTTATTTAAAGCGAACATGGTTATACCACTAGGCCACTTCGCTACTTTAAAAGGAAAAGTATTCTTTTTCTTGTCCTTTTCTCGTTGAAGTGAAGAGATGATATTTAAGAAGGAAAGTCTGTGACTAAATACATGCCAATCATCGTACGAAATATAAGGAAAATAAGACATGGTATTATTTCCCCCTAAGAAAACCGATATTTTTTGCTTTTATCAAAATCTAGTAATGACTAATTCAAACAAAAATACACAGCGTTGCGAGCATGTACTAAGTTCATCTACGTCTGCGAATGTGACCGAAAAAGAGAGAAGGGAAACGTTCCTGGTGTTGCATGTATGTGCTTACAAACTATATTAAAGCTACTGCTTCTGGTTCTATAACTTACATAATTTAACCATAATGCGTTCTGCACGTGTTTCTGATAAAGTGTACTTTCTGTATAACTATAAACCCGCACTGAGGGATACAAAAATTTGTTTGTCCCGACATCACTTAGGGTGCTGGTTGGGTTTGTTTACAGCAGCACTATACAGACTATATTGTGGACGGGCCCCAAGACGGACGTCTGACAATTTTATGTGCTGCCACACACGAGACAGGGCGGGGATACCATGACTCCTGTCTCAACCGGTCACATTATACTGACACCGACCCAACCAGTAGGAAACGCACCAGCCAGGATTCGAACTCGGGACCTTTTGCGTCGGAAGCCGATGTTCTACCCTTGGACCACCGCGCCCACCTAGGTGCCACGACACTCATCTTTGTAGAGTATAAACTATTTCATACTATATTGATACTTTACTTGTCATGGTGATTATTATAAGTGTGTTTTTCCCAATGAAAACTATTCGATGTCATTTATGTGTGTGTGTGTATGTGTGTGTGTATGTGTGTTTGTGTCTGAGTTACTATGTGATGTGCGAATGCCTGTGAGTTTTGTAACCTGTGATTAGTTGTACTGTACATGTATTTCTGTCATGCTGGGACCAAGCCAAACTTCCCATGTGGACTAATAAAGTATTATCTGATCTGTAAAAACACATGTTCATGAAGTTTTTTAAAGTTTATATTGTACACAGCTTAAGAATGTTGCATTTTATATCATTTTTATTATATTCTTTCTGATAATGAGTATATGCTGCATACTATTACGTCTACATTTCTTCTTATTAACAGTCGTGCGGAAACTTAACAATGATAATTATACACAGACCAGCAAAACCGAAATACTGTTCAAACTGGTTTAATATCTTGATCAACTATATGATGTATCTAACAATAAGATGAAAAAATGTATTTTTATACGGCTGTGAATTCTACGAGTCGTATATCTGATGTTACCGGCTCTTGACCATATACACTTTTCATCTTTGTTGTTGATGGAAATTATAAAATAATCGGTTCCAAATGATAAAGTGATGTTGTTTTCAGTTTGTTTTAGACCTCCAAATGTCTTGAATCTGCCCAATAACATTTAATCAAAACCCACAAGGTAATGAATTCTCACTGATGCTTCTTACTAAATATGTCATCAAAGTCACTCTGACATAAAGATCACCAGCTTGGTGGTGTAATTTAAAGATGGAATGATAATACAATGCAATTAAATCCATAAAACAGGACAAGGTGTTATTTTTCATGCGACTCTAGTGATGTTTATTATAAGACAAAAAATGACAAAAAAGGAGCAAGACCAGTGTGAACGCAACATAAATGTAATAAAGGAAAAGAATAATAAACAACAAAAGCAAACCACAAAAATTCAGGTTTTTTTGCCTGTAAATCTTAATCTGTATTCAAAATTATAATAGTTTTGCTGACAAGGTTTCATCTTGTGTAATATCCAATTATTCAAATTATTAAGGCCTTTGCTAATCTCATAGAACACAATTGCAAAAAACATAAGGGTATTGCAACCTGCGATTACATTACAATTTTTTTTTTTGTCAGCAGCTGCAGATCCTTGAAAAGGTAACGGATAACTGTTGTAGTTGTAGGTCAATGGTTGGTTGCAGATCCTTGAAAAGGTAACCGATAACTGTTGTAGTTGTAGATCACTGGTTGGTTGCGGATCCTTGAAAAGGTAACCGATAGCTGTTGTAGTTGTAGGTCACTGCTTGGAAAGTTTCGCAAGACGCCGACAGCAGCGCCCCTGTGGGGGAGTGGTGGTAACCGCCATGACCTTCATTGGGGTCAAAGGTCACTTTGGTTTTCATGAGAAACTCGTGTTTACTTTCTGTGATTATCTCGTCAGGGGCGGTGCCGGGGAAGTGGGCGTATTCATACTCAAGGTTAAAGGTCATGTTTGGCTTTGGGTACCCATGGACTGCGCAGGTCAAATATGCATCTGTTTTGTTTCCGTTTACCTGGAGAGGAAAACAAATTATACAAATGCCCCTGTTTAATCACAGTCGCATAAAGAAATAAAAAGAAATGGGTAAAAACATATAAAAAAAATTTTAATATGGCAGAAGCATTATAATTGATAACTGAGTTGCTATAACAGTTGATACATTAAGCCACAGGTTGCTGAGAATAGTTTCTGGTAGTTTGGTGCCACCCCAAGCCTAACTAAACCCCCCAGCGACCCCGGAATGATTATACACGTGTCTGTTCTATTGAGGGCTGTAACCGATTAAGCTAACTTTTTTCTCACCCCATAGATACGCACGAATATGCTTAGGATATAATCTATAAAGTCTTGTCTTCACCTTGTTCTAACTGCTACCAACCCGCCTGTCAATTCAATACCATGAGACATAGGTTAAAAACAGAAGCTGTGATCTAGACTTTACTACAAATGTTCCAAGGTATGAATGGAACGATTAAAGTGATAACAGATAGCGATTTCCTGTCTTAATGTATAGGACACTAGAGAGCTGAGCTGTTAGTATACTCATCTGACGGGTAAGATGTCTGAGGTTCGAATCTAATGGTACAATACCCACGTCTCCCTGTACACCAGGGAGACCAAAGAGGCCTCAAGTAACCACAAGAATTACCTCTAGCCTGACATTGAACCTGCTCTCGGCCTCAAGTAACCAAAAGAAATACCTCTAGTCTGACATTGGACCTGCTCTCTGCCGCAAGTAACCGCAAGAATTACCTCTAGCCTGACATTAGTCCTGCTCTCGGCCTCAAGTAACCGAAGGAATTACCTCTAGCCTGACATTGGACCTGCTCTCGGCCTCAAGTAACCTAAAGAATTACCTCTAGCCTGACATTAGACCTGCTCTCTGCCTCAGGTAACCGAAAGAATTACCTCTAGCCTAACATTGGACCTGATCTCGGCCTCAAGTAACCGAAAGAATTACCTCTAGCCTGACATTAGACCTGCTCTCTGCCTCAAGAAACCGAAAGAATTACCTCTAGCCTGACATTAGACCTGCTCTCGGCCTCAAGTAACCAAAAGAATTACCTCTAGCCTGACATTGGACCTGCTCTCAGCCTCAGGTAACCGAAAGAATTACCTCTAGCCTGACATTAGACCTGCTCTCGGCCTCAAGTAACCGAAAGAATTACCTCTAGCCTGACATTGGACCTGCTCTCATCAATGGTCGCCTCGAGAAAGTAGAGGATGTTTAAGTCGACACTGGCGTCAGTGTGATAGTTGCCATCCTCCGCCAGGCATCGGAATGTCCTGGTCTCTCCAGCCATGGAGTAGTCGGTGGTGGTCGCGTCCAAAGCCATAAAGCTGCTGTACCGGTTATATTCTACTGGCCTGGGGAAGAAAGAGCCTGACTTAGCTACTTGCAAAACTACCAATTGGCCGCACTACAGTTTATAATGCTGTGGTTTTTTGTTTGTTTTTTTTTGGGGGGGGGGGGAGAAAGAACCAAATTCATAACATAGAAAACGACGTACAAACTACTAATGCTGTGGTGTTGGGGGAAAAGGAAGAATGAATTCATAACCGACAAAGCGATGTACAAACTAACAATTAGCCGCACTACGGTTTATAATGATGTAGTGTTTGGAGGGAAAGGAAGAACCAATTTATAGCATACAAAACGATGCACAAACTACCAATTAGCCGCACTACGGTTTATAATGCATTCTTATTGGGAGGGAAAGGAAGAACCAATAAATTTATAACTTACAAAACGATGTACACACTACCAATTGGACACACTACGGTTCATAATGCAATCGTGTTGGGAGGGAAAGGAAGAGCCAATTCATAACCTACAAAACGATGTACACACTACCAATTAGCCGCACTACGGTTTATAATGAAGCTCCTTCTTCTTCAAAGGGGAGACCTACCCAATGACGTTGGGTACCCTCCCCTGCAAGTGTCCATCTACAACCTCCTGGACCTGCATGGAAGACACTGAATTTCCCACAGCATAGCAGGACAGGTCGCACTTCTTGCCGATCCTGGAACAACAGAGCATGAGAGTCAGAGCAGATCCTTTAAAATTTGTCTTTTAACCGAAGCCTTATGAATATAAAAAAAATGATGGTTATTGTCTTTCTGTAACATGTTGAGAAAAGTTGAGTTGGTTTTAACGTCCAACATCAGCACTATATAGGCTATATTGTGGACGGACCCCAAGACGGACGTCTGACAACTTTATTGATCTCCAAACTGTCTCTTTGTGGCAGCACGTAAACTTGTCAGACGTTAGTCTTGGGACCCACTGTATATTGCTGACGTAGGACGTCAAGCTACAAAACTTATCCCCACCATGCCCATCAACAACAGCTCAACTTGGAGCACTTACTCGCATCGGTCGCCGCGTTCCAGCGGCACGAATCCAACGTACCCATCTGGGAAGATATCGGACAACACGGTAGGTCGGAAGGCTTTACTCCTGGTCACCTACACGTGAAAAAAAGGAAGTCCAGACTGAACTATCATGAACAATAAAATGATACGTGGGTGTGCAAACTGATTTGGCCACCCAAATTGTCTAAACAATAGCCACAAAAAAATTGGTGTAATGTGTGATGTGGTATCCCGGGGATACCATGATTATCATCGAACCTTCTTTTAAACGACCCTGCTGCTTTATCCATCTGTTTCTATTCAAATAAAATTATTCGTAATAATTAAAAAAAATGACAACCAAGTAGGCCCCTATACAATTTCCTAAGGTCATAGTCATTTATCTTCACCTTCTTCTAACACGATTTTTGGGGGGGGGGGGGCGGTGGTCCAGGGGTAGAACATCGGCTTCCGACTCAAAAGGTCCGGGTTCGAGACCTGGTGAATGCGCTCCTTACTGGTTATGTCGGTGTCAGTTTAATGTGACCGGCTGAGACATGAGTCATGGTATCCCCGCCCTGTCTCGTGTGTGGCAGCACATAAAATTGTCAGACATCAGTCTTGGGGCCCGTCACAATATAGCCTATATAGTGCTGATGTTGAACGTTAAACCAACTCAACAACAACAACAACAACAACAACAACAACAACAACAACAACAACAACAACAACAACAACAACACTGCTGACTAGAGGACCGATACAACTGCTTATAGCTTACTGTGACGCCTGACACCAGCGCTCCCGTCTCGTCTCTCGAGGAGTAATTCACCTCGACCAGCCCTGTGATGGGGTGCTCTCTGGTTTTCACTGTGAAAGTCGTCTCGTTGACACCACCCGCAAGCACTCTGAGACAAAGTAATCGCAAAACCTTAACTTAACCCGCAGACTGTCGGTAGCTCCACTTGTCTCTACTCATAAGGAAATAGTTCGAAACAATTCTAATTAGTAATAAAGTGTATTCTTTAACGTTTGACACTTTACTATAAGCCGAGCCAACCCAACATGCGCGTATTTCTCTTTACCGGTGGTCCAGGGGTAGAACATCGGCTTCCGACGCAAAAGGTCCCGAGTTCGAATCCTGGCTGTTGCGTTCCCTACTGGTTAGGACTGTGTCAGTATAATGTGACCGGCTGAGACAGGAGTCATGGTATCCCCGCCCTGTCTCGTGTGTGGCAGCACATAAAAATTGTCAGACGTCCGTCTTGGGGCCCGTCCACAATATAGCCTATATAGTGCTGCTGTTGGACGTTAAACCAACCCAACCAAACAACAACAACAACAACAACAGAACAGATCCTTTAAAATTTGTCTTTTACCGAAGCCTTTGACTTTCTGTAACATATATTAGTGTGTAAGTGCACATTATTACTTTCTTATTCCTATTTTAGATTTAAACTTTATAAGTGTTCTTGACTGTGTAGTTTTTTAACTTCATCCTGAGAAATTAATAAAGAATCATGTTATATTGTATCTTATACAGAAAAACACTATCTCTCAGTTACCTGCCCCATAAGGCATACATATTGATATACTGCTATCATAAAGAACGATTTGCATCTCAACAAAATATACTGATATAATAGCCTTCAAGAGAAACCTTTTTAATATAGCTAAATATAAAATGTTTATCATTTAATAGCTCAACACATTAAACAAATAAGGGAGATTTCAGTAGCCGATTTATCAAAATCCCTTTGAATATACTTTTTCCGTATTTAAAATAAATATATAGTTTTCAGCTGTTTCGCAACGTATACAATCCTCCTGAGGTACCGGGGAGACGTTATTGAAGGGAATAATTTCATGTCCCCCTCCCACTTCACCGGGTGTGTGTGTGTGTGGGGGGGGGGGCGGTAGTCATGTGGAGATACCATGACTTTGTCTCAGTCGGTTATATTAAAAGAACACTGGCTAAACCAATAGAGAACGAAATCGCCGGAAATGGGGTTCGAACCACAGACCTCCTGCATCAGAAGCAGATGTTTTACTCAGTAAAACATCTGCTTCTGATGCAGGAGGTCTGTGGTTCGAACCCCATTCCGGCGATTTCGTTCTCTATTGGTTTAGCCAGTGTTCTTTTAATATAACCGACTGAGACAAAGTCATGGTATCTCCAAACTGTCTCTTTGTGGCAGCCCGTAAACTTGTCAGACGTTAGTCTTGGGGTCCGTCCACAATAAATCTATATAGTGCTGACGTTGGGCGTCAAGCAGCAACCCTTATCCCCACCATGTCCATCAACAACAGCTCAACTTGGAGCACTTACTCGCATCGGTCGCCGCGTTCCAACGGCACGAATCCAACATACCCATCTGGGAAGATATCGGACAACACGGTGGGTCGGAAGGCTTTACTCCTGGTCACCTACACGTGAAAAAAAAGGAAGTCCGGATTAAATTATTATGAACAATAAAATTATGCATGGGTATGCAAACTGATTTGGCTACCAAAATTGTTTAAAGAATAGCCACAAAAAATTCGGTGTAATGTGTGATGTGGTATCCCATCGAACCTTTCTTTTAAAACTACCCTGCTGCTTTATCCATCTGTTTCTATTCAAATAACATTATTCGTAATAATTAAAATAAAATGACAACCAAGTAGACCCCTATACAATTTCCTAAGGTCATAGCCATTAATTTTTATCTTTATCTTCTAACACGATTTTGTGGGGGGGGCGGTGGTCCAGGGGTACAACATCGGCTTCCGACTCAAAAGGTCCGGATTCGAGACCTGGTGAATGCGCTCCTTACTGGTTATGTCGGTGTCAGTTTAATGTGACCGGCTGAGACATGGGTCATGGTATCCCCGCCCTGTCTCGTGTGTGTCAGCACATATAATTGTCAGACATCAGTCTTGGGGCCCGTTCACAATATAGCCTTTGTAGTGCTGATGTTGAACGTTAAACCAACTCAACAACAACAACAACAACAACAACAACAACAACAACAACAACAACAACAACAACAACAACAACACTGCTGACTAGAGGACCGATACAACTGCTTATAGCTTACTGTGACGCCTGACACCAGCGCTCCCGTCTCGTCTCTCGAGGAGTAATTCACCTCGACCAGCCCTGTGATGGGGTGCTCTCTGGTTTTCACTGTGAAAGTCGTCTCGTTGACACCACCCGCAAGCACTCTGAGACAAAGTAATCGCAAAACCTTAACTTAACCCGCAGACTGTCGGTAGCTCCACTTGTCTCTACTCATAAGGAAATAGTTCGAAACAATTCTAATTAGTAATAAAGTGTATTCTTTAGCGTTTGCCACTTTACTATAAGCCGAGCCAACCCGACGTGCGCGTATTTCTATAAATCTCACACAGACGCGAGCCGAAGACTTACGATGTATAAACTGTGCTTCATTAGTTTATTACAATCACAGCTATCAAAGCGCTATTACTCTGTGTAGATAAACGATACATAGCTTAGCAAATTTTGTTTTTGAAACACTTCCGCAATATACCATTTTAGTTAATGTTTGCTGTTGAAAATCAACACACCAACTAGTATATACTCCACCCGGAGCATCTGAAAAACATCCTTTTCCTGAAAAGGCTGTTAGTTGTTGCGACATTGTACTGAGGACCTTTAACATAGCGACTGAACAAGCTGTTAGATGCTGCAACGTTGTACTGACTATCTCTAATATAGCGACTGAACAGGCTGTTAGATGCTGCAACGATGTACTGACTATCTCTAATATAGCGACTGAACAGGCTGTTAGATGCTGCAACGTTGTACTGACTATCTCTAATATAGCGACTGAACAGGCTGTTAGATGCTGCAACGTTGTACTGACTATCTCTAATATAGCGACTGAACAGACTGTTAGATGCTGCAACGTTGTACTGACTATCTCTAATATAGCGACTGAACAGGCTGTTAGATGCTGCAACGTTGTACTGACTATCTCTAATATAGCGACTGAACAGGCTGTTAGATGCTGCAACGTTGTACTGAATATCTCTAATATAGCGACTAAACAACATCAAGCTGTTAATTTAACGCATTGTTTAAACTCCCTCCACAAAATCTTACAACTAACTGCTCCAGTGATTGGTGCGGTTTAGTTTTTCCCCAGGATTTTTTCACCAGGTTTCACGGAAGTAGAACAAGAAAGTATATTATTTTTGTATACTGAATTAACCCTTAGTGTATCATATGTTAAAATACCCTCGTTGAATATTTTCTTCATTGTTTCCATTGACTGTTTTACAATAAACAATATCAAGATCGTAACTCTCACAGAGGTGGGCATAAATATTATACCATCATAGTAATTATTGTAGTCCACGTTATTACCTGGGGGGCGCGGTGGCCTAGGGATAGAACATCGTCTTCCGACGCAAAAGGTCCCGAGTTCGAATCCTGGCTGTTGCGTTCCCTACTGGTTGGGTCGGTGTCAGTATAATGTGACCGGCTGAGACAGGAGTCATGGTATCCCCACCCAGTCTCGTGTGTGGCAGCACATAAAATTGTCAGACGTCCGTCTTTGGGCCCATCCATCAATATATCTATATCTAGTGCTGCTGTTGGACGTTAAACCAACCCAACCAACCAACCAACCAACCAACCAACCAACCAACGTCATTACCTTTTCGTTGTATCGACCAGGTAAACCAACCAACCAACCAACCAACCAACGTTATTACCTTTTCGTTGTATCGACCAGGTAGTCGGGGTTGTAGATGTTCCTGAATTCTCCCATTGTGATATCCAACACATGAAAGCTTATCATTAAGGGGTTTCTCCAATCGTCAGATGTTTCTGAGCCCTTCGTCACATACACCTGGTAATAGCAGACACGCCAGATGAGCATATTATTAGTACATGCACTGGAAAGTCATTCTCTATAGAGGGAGGGAGAGAATTCTCTCCGTCTCTCCGGGTTTAACATCTCCTAGGTTCCCCTGGGGGATCCTATACGGCGAACACTGAAAGTCTATCAGGTGAGCAATTAAAATGCTCACAGTTATAGCGGTTCATACACATTCACGAACTCAAAAAAATGTTACAAATTTTCAATACTGACATGCCGTCGACTAATAATGGAAGTCTTTTTTAACACATGAAGGAACATTGTTAGGTCATGGGGACAGGTAATGATGATTGTCGTCGAAATTAGTAAAATTAATTATAGTATAGTTACTCTATTGTTTTGACTGTGGAAATTGCTTTTGTCAAATTGCCTAAAAATTAGGTTTGTAATTGTGATTCTTTAGTACATTTCGATAAACTTTAAAAACTAGAAAATAAGGAACATTAAAAAATTAATTGTGAGTGCCATTAGCACATTTAAATAAAGACAATGAAGTGTAGAAAACCTACACACCTTAAACTGCGCGTCTGTGTCAGGTTCATAGACAATGTCTCCGACGGGGACGATTTCAAACTCTGGCATTTCCAGATGGTCCTGGCTCGTTGCACCTTGTTTAGAGTTGTCCAGTAAAAACGTGATGCCAGAGCTGTGTATAGTAAAGGGGCATGAGTTTTATATTCAAGATAATGTTAAAAAGGAAATAGAGGTTGGCTGCTCTGTGCATCGGCGCTCCTCCTCCTCCTCCTTCTCATTTTCTTCTTCTTCTTCTTCTTCTTCTCCTCCTCCTCCTCCTCCTCCTCCTCTTTTTCTTCTTCTTCTTCTTCTTCTTCTTCTTCTTC
>RQTK01000139.1:720872-732785 GCA_003991915.1 Elysia chlorotica
CCCCCCCTTGCCGTGACCCCCCCCCCCCACCCCGCCCTGACTGCTACAGAGAGCAAAGATTAACAACAGCTGAGAAGTGATGAGTCAACATTCTGGGACCGATTAATTAAAACCTTAGACTGCAAGGATCCACAAATAGTGATTCCTCAATAGTGTGCAGACAAATTACAGATAAGTTTTGTTTAACCTTTTCCTAGCGCATGATATATTAGGCCTATTCTCTGTGTGTTTACTATTTTCGGGAATTTTCAGAAATTTTTAAAGGTAAAAGCTTTGATACTTATTATTTTTGAATGGAAAGTGTCCAGATCAATATAAAAAATATAAAAAGGTGCAAGCACAATAGCATATCAACCTGCACAACCCGCTCGACCACTTTAGCCTCAATAGTGTGCAGGGATTCACAAGCATGCCTTCAACTTATGAATGAGTTTGTATTCAACTGAAATCACACATTTTTTACTCTTTATTTGAATTGTCCATTTTTCCTGGATCAACCTAACCATGTGCTCCTTGGTGCTTTCATTATTATTTGCTGTCGCATTGTTGTTTTTTTTCATTTCTTTCAAAATATTATCGTTTTAGATTGTTTCCAAGCTTGTAAAGCTGAAACAATGTTAAATACAGAAGAAAATATAGAAGAAGAAGAAAAAGAAGAAGAAGAAGAAGAAGAAGAAGAAGAAGAAGAAGAAGAAGAAGAAGAAGAAGAAGAAAAAGATGAAGCTGATGAAAGAGCACCAGAAGGGAGGAGGAGGAAAAAAAGAGAGGGAAAGAGGAAAAATAAGAAGAAGAAAAAGAAGAGAAGAAAAGTTATAAGAGTAAGACAAACAAGCCAAAGGAGGAGGTCGAGCATCACCTTGGGAACTAGATTCTCATCCAGCAGGATATTTGCACTCTTAATGTCTCTGTGGACCACTCCATTCTGATGCAGAAAGTCAATGCCACAGGCTGTGCCTTGAAAAGAATACAGATTTAGGTCACAATACAGAGGAAAACAACAGCACGCAGTACACATTAAAGTACTTGCTACCCTACGGAGGAAAACTTGATGGAGCACAAAGGCAAAAGTTTTTACCAACATAAATTACAAAATCAAAAAGAAAATGTAAAATTTATTTTAGCATGATTATAAAGTGAAATCTAAATTAAAAGACAGATTCAAATGATTTTACCATAGAGATCAACTATTTACAACAGGTAAGAATTTATAACGATCCCTATGTCACCTTGTTTAATGATTTTGACAAGGCCCACTACAAGTTGGGGGGCGCGGTAGTCCAGGGGTAGAACATCGGCTTCCGATGCAAAAGGTCCTGAGTTCGAATCCTGGCTGTTGCGTTCCCTACTGGTTGGGTCGGTGTCAGTATAATGTGACCGGCTGAGACAGGAGTCATGGTATCCCCGCCCTGTTTCGTATGTTGCAGCACATAAAATTGTCAGACGTCTGTCTTGGGGTCCGTCCACTATATAGGCTATAGTGCTGCTGTTGGACGTTAAAACCCAACCAACCAACCAACTCACTTCCTTGCAGAGAATGATACTCTATATTTACCTTTCACAATATCCAGCCTCTTACTGGCCCAGAGGGGTTGAGTGTTGTCTTTGCACGCCAGCCTATCCTCTAGAGAACCGTTCACCATGTACTCGTAAACCAGACATCTTTTGTTACTGTCCAAGCTGTACGCCATCAGGTGCACAAGATTAAAATGGCGATAGCTGCTCAAAGTCTGGCGTGACGAAAAAAAAAAAATACAAGGACATAAAGACACACAAAAGCTTGATAAAACAAAGATGCTTTAACTTTATATTAGGCAAAGTACATATTTATTTGTCTTCATGGAATATTAAAATAAAATCCAAGAGAACAATTCAGCTATATATATAATACAATGAATCGTGACTTCGAGCTCAAGGGTTAGGAATGATTACAGCTACTAAGAGAGTATAGGGCTCCACTGAAGATTACCATGATAGGCTTGAATAAGTTAAAGCAGTACCCCCCCCCCCCCCCCACCCCCCCCATACCCTTTACACAATCACTAACTAAAAGAGCAGTGAGATGTAATATTTCATTATGCAAACAGAATAAATTGACCACCCTTCTCTGTAAGATTCAGTTAACCTTACAGCTCTCAAAGAAGTCTGAAACTTTACATTGTGCGAGACAGGAGGCAAAAAGCCAAAAAACTGCAACTGCCCTCTATAACTCTTTGCAGGTGCAGGTAAAATTATATAAATACCTCTCAATCCGATTCACAAATATGGTTTAAGAAACCTTTATGCTTGGGTACTTCAAAGATCATATTGTCATTGACAAATAATTTATTATGATCTTATTGTCAATGACAAATAATTTATTATGATCTTATTGTCATTGACAAATAATTTATTATGATCTTATTGTCATTGACAAATAATTTATTATGATCTTATTGTCATTGACAAATAATTTATTATGATCTTATTGTCATTGACAAATAATTTATTATGATCTTATTGTCATTGACAAATAATTTATTATGATCTTATTGTCATTGACAAATAATTTATTATGATCTTATTGTCATTGACAAATAATTTATTATGATCTTATTGTCATTGACAAATAATTTATTATGATCTTATTGTCATTGACAAATAATTTATTATGATCTTATTGTCATTGACAAATAATTTATTATGATCTTATTGTCATTGACAAATAATTTATTATGATCTTATTGTCATTGACAAATAATTTATTATGATCTTATTGTCATTGACAAATAATTTATTATGATCTTATTGTCATTGACAAATAATTTATTATGATCTTATTGTCATTGACAAATAATTTATTATGATCTTATTGTCATTGACAAATAATTTATTATGATCTTATTGTCATTGACAAATAATTTATTATGATCTTATTGTCATTGACAAATAATTTATTATGATCTTATTGTCATTGACAAATAATTTATTATGATCTTATTGTCATTGACAAATAATTTATTATGATCTTATTGTCATTGACAAATAATTTATTATGATCTTATTGTCATTGACAAATAATTTATTATGATCTTATTGTCATTGACAAATAATTTATTATGATCTTATTGTCATTGACAAATAATTTATTATGATCTTATTGTCATTGACAAATAATTTATTATGATCTTATTGTCATTGACAAATAATTTATTATGATCTTATTGTCATTGACAAATAATTTATTATGATCTTATTGTCATTGACAAATAATTTATTATGATCTTATTGTCATTGACAAATAATTTATTATGATCTTATTGTCATTGACAAATAATTTATTATGATCTTATTGTCATTGACAAATAATTTATTATGATCTTATTGTCATTGACAAATAATTTATTATGATCTTATTGTCATTGACAAATAATTTATTATGATCTTATTGTCATTGACAAATAATTTATTATGATCTTATTGTCATTGACAAATAATTTATTATGATCTTATTGTCATTGACAAATAATTTATTATGATCTTATTGTCATTGACAAATAATTTATTATGATCTTATTGTCATTGACAAATAATTTATTATGATCTTATTGTCATTGACAAAAATTTTATTATGAGTCAAAAGCTTGGTACCTGTCGACTGCTGGCGCGTTCGTGACCTGGGCTCTGCTTGAATCTTCGCCTGCCCTGCCAGGAGAGGCCCAGCCTCGCTCCACCTGTTCCGTGGTACTCAAGCTCTGCTCCGCACTGGGATCAAATGCCGAGCGTGCACTCAGTTCCCGCAGGCCGTTCTGTGGCTGCCCACCGGGCCACGAGGCGCCGTCCTCCCTGGGAGAGCCATGTCCAGGTCTAGCACCATCCTCAACCGTGGCCGCAGATAGAGAGATAACACCAAACGTAGTGGAAATGTCACTGAGCCTGCTGCTAAGCCCACTGCATATAGAGAAATTATCACTCAATTCTGGATTCGCGATTGCACCGTTATTGATTTCACCATCAGTCTCAACATCTGTGGGCCTAGTTTGTGTAGCTCTGATGGCGTTGGAGCTAGCGTTTTGGTTGTTGGGACTAGGTGTACATGGTAAAGAAGAAGATATTTGGGTGCTCCCCTGTTCGTTTGGAATTGGACTGGTGGGATTTGATTCAATGGGTGGTTGCTGTGATGGTCTACGTAAGATGTCTCTCTCGATGAGATTTACTGCATGCCCCTGGTTGATCAGATGTAGAACCTATTTCGAAAGAGAGTTAGACTTAATCAACTTTCTAAATACATGAAGTAAAGTTTTTCCAACAACATTTGAAGTATATTATACAGAATCTATCGACTCATAACCAAAACGTGCAAAATAAGTGCCTTAGTAACTGAATACAAAGATTTACAGTATAATTGTTTGATGGCAAGATTAGAGAGTGAGAAATAGTATAATAATACAAAATTTATTAAAATGACATGAAATAAATAATCATCACTTTCCCTTTCATGCATCTTGATATAATTCCTACTCCAAATATACTATATGTGCCTTATGGCAATCATATAGTCACACAAAAAAAGGAAATCCATGAAACATGATTATAAATCAATAACGTATTTTTCGCATAATATCGGAAAGAGTTAAAGTTGTACAAGTCATTAGGCGTAGTAATACCTGCATTAGGTGCTTCAGAGTGACGTTCTTTGTGCCCCAGTCGGTGAGAAGGTTTCTTGTTGGACTGCCACCCATAGACTTTAAGCTTTGGATGTGGGTTGTGTTGTATCTGTATATGAGAACAAAAAATTAATTTAAAATACTGCCTTTGGAAGACTACCAAAATACATTCATATTTTGTTTCGATTGCTTAAAGATGAAACATACATGCGCCCACACAAAGACAAGGCGGGGAGACCATGATACGATGGCAGATAACAAAATCAGACAAATAAATTCTGTCCAGTAGCCTCACATGGGTTAGAAGGGTGGGGCTGTACAAGATCATCTGCTTGACCAATATTTTATATACTAGGCACAACGTCTGAACAATTATGTTAAAGGAAATGTTTTGTCAGTAACTCTCTCATTGAATGGTTATGTCCATATGGATCGAAAGAACAGCCAATTGAGTCTGTCCTGAGAAGTCGTATTTCTCGTAAATCACATGATTCTTTTTAGTGTACTGAATGCCCTCTTTGGCTTTGTCGTGTGGACAGGCTTTGTTGGCAAAATTTCTAAAACTTTGCTGAACTCGGAAAATGTTTTTGTCATCTGGGATTTTTTTAGGTGGGTATATAACTTTTTAACAGTGGCTGTGTGTTCTGACTGAAAACTTTAGAATACAGAAAACGTAGCTCAGTAGCTAAAGAGTGCCAATCAATCATGGGGTAATTTCTTGGGATACTTTCTATCTGCTTTCTATCTGCTTGGGCGGAGGTGCGTTTCTAAAAAGAATTTGGGATCAACAATGGAAATATCTATTGAGAATTCTGATTGACGTAGATGGTCAGGCATGTGAGTAGTGAGAAAGTCACACACTTCACACGCGTCTATAAATTAACGGTGAGGCAAGGCATCATTGTCTTCAGCAACATATAGAGGTAAGTTCTTTCTTTCTTAAATTTGTTATGGCTGTAGTGAGCTGCATGATTGAGATCAGCTCCAATAGTCTGCCTAGTTTGGAACTGGTTGAAGAGAATACCTGAGTGCGCAAAAGAATTTTTGAAAAAAAATTGAAATTAAAAAAAAAATAACATTAAAGATAGCCTAATCTGCAGAAACAACAGGGTGGGGCTTAAGCCACAAGCCTAAACAACGTCACTGATTCTGTCCTGCCCTGGGTTCTTTTTCTACATAACCTCTAATCCAGGTCTGAAATAGTTTATCTAAGGGGATAATATATCCTTCTGGACCCTTTCAAAATGGCATTTTACCTTGGTTCCCATTCCGCGTTTGGATGAAAGAGAAGATCAGGTTTGGTGGGGATTCTGGTAGCCAAAATTTCCCAAACGCTATTGATATCAAGTATGCATGACAGCTTCTGCTGGTGACTGGGCGTCAACCTGCGTAAATATGTCTCTTCGCTTATATTCATCATATCATATCTAGATTTAGGGTCAAAGATTCTCTAGATTTAGAGCTGGGCACCCAGAGTAAAAACTGATAGACTCTAGATCTAGATCTAGAACTAGATCTAGATCCTAGATCAGGATGAGTGCTAGATCTATATTTGGATCGATCTTCAATTTACGATATTCGGTTAGAAGTACATCGAGATCTTCTTTCAAGTATCGTGATGAGAGAACTTCCGAGAACTTTTGCAGTATACTATGACATTGTTTGACATCATAGTTAGTTCAAAGAATTATATGACACCAATCAACTCTGACTACTGCTAGTCTAACACAACTTCAGCTGTGGTCTCTGGACTCTCAGTTCATCTGGCGTAAAAGCGTAGCTCAACTTCCGCGAAAAAAATCGGAAAGGCCCTATACCATAAATAGCTACCAATAAAATCTTCTCAAAAGATATGTAAAAGAATAATGAATATATACTTTAAATACACTAATCTTAACATGTCAGGATGGCCGAGCGGTCTAAGGCGCTGCGTTCAGGTCGCAGTCTACTCTTGTAGGCGTGGGTTCGAATCCCACTTCTGACAATATTTTTTTTTTTTTCATCATCAATTGTAATACATTATTACAATCTACACTGTCAATTCTATAAAGTGGGCACATAAACTTCCGACCTCTATAATGTTCTATCACATTAAGTCCCCTTTTTATTGTTTTTTTTTATATCCACTTATTTGGATAGTTATTGTATCGGCTGGGTTTTTGTTTAACATCTTTTCCATTTTTTATGTACCGTTGCTTTATTGTTTGCCGTGAAAAAAAGGCATACCGTCACTGTTTGTTTGTTTTTCTTTCCTTCTCTTTAGAATAATATGTACGATAATGAAAGGCGTTCTACAAGGTAAGATAGAGAGTAGGAGGGGTAGAGGACGTCCTAAAGCAGAATGACAACACCAAGAAGTGAACAAGAAGAAATGGCACAGAAGTATACACCAATACGAAAGACGAGAAGTGTAGAGGTCCATAGTATATAAATCAATACGGACAGCAAAAATTTCTACAAACGACGATGAATAGTAAGTAGGCTAAGTAAGTAAGTGTGAACGTTGACACCACTGTTAGTACTATTCGCATAACTTGGAAAAGTAAAGCCCCCAAAAGGAGTATAGTTTGTTGATTTTGTTCTACTTTACATGTGTTGTTGTTTGTTTGTTTGTTTTTCTTTCCTTCTCTTTAGAATAATATGTACGATAATGAAAGGCGTTCTACAAGGTAAGATAGAGAGTAGGAGGAGTAGAATGACGACACCAAGAAATGGCCAAGAAGAACTGGCACAGAAGTATACACCAATACGAAAGACGAGAAGTATAGAGGTCCATAGTATATAAATCAATACGGGCACCAAAAATTTCTACAAACGACGATGAATAGTAAGTAGGCTAAGTGAGTAAGTAAGTGTGAACGTTGACACCACTGTTAGTACTATTCATATTGGCATAACTTGGTAAAGCAAAGCCCCCAAAAGGAGTAGGCTATAGTTTGTTGATTTTGTTCTACTTTACATGTGTTGTTGTTTGTTTGTTTGTTTGTTTGTTGTTATTGTTGTTGTTGTTGTTGCTGTTGTTGTTGTTGTTTTCTCATTTCTGTAAAACATGGGAATATGACAAAGTAACGTCAAGCAGTAAACGGACACATTATTAATTTTATTATTGATTTTGAAATAACCACCTGTAAATTTTAGTCACACATTAGCTAAGCCTACTATGGTTCTGTTTGTGATATAGGATGCGTTGAAAAGTATTTATGAATTAGCATTTTTCTGCAAAATACTTAGGCCTACATGTTTTCACCGTGTTGGAGGTGTGGCACAAGAGGTCTACTCGTTTATTTTCTTAAACGTTGTTTTTTTCTTCTTCCTTATAACAGTGTACAGAATAAAATTTATAAATGTAAAAAGTAGATGTTAAAACGAATTTTCTTTAACTATTTTTGTTTTGTTGTATTGGGTACTTTGTATGTTTTATGTTTATAACAAAAAAATATAAAAGTATTAAAGACACGCAACACAACAAAGTTTCTCCCTAGAATAACACAATGCGAGACGAGAGCTTACGAGACCAGCTGTTGAAACTGCGATTACTTTAAAAGGGGCGACTATTTTAGATACTACTATTATTATGACTACTGTGTTTTTCTTTAATTTTCGATTACCTTAGATCACTGTCATGGTTTCCTATTTGGTCTAAATAAGCCTTTTTTTATATAACTTAAAAAGATATATGAAGGTAATTCCCAATGATTAGTATATGAATTGGGCGAGTTTTCACCCTGAACCCTTCATTTGTAAACAGAGATACGATTCCTTATATTTTTAAAGCTGCGATAATAATTTGTATTGGAAATACTGGTAAATGTATAATGAAGACCTACACCATTTTCTAAGTTGACCTCAAATCAAAGACCCTCTTAATTTATCGTACCATTTACAACATTTATCAGTCACTGAAAGTTTAACCACATAATTTTTGCCCACTGTGTCAGACGTAGCCTTTCGCACAAGTCGTCTAAAAAGCTCGACTTAGCGTATCATTCCTGCCTCGATTGGCCTCCTTTGAAACCAGATACAAGTGACACTCATCGACCCCTTTTGCTGGGCTACCATTACTTGTAGGCTATTGGCTCATAATTTTGGTGTGTTTTTTTAACTATCCGGTCTTTCCAAATGTCGAAAGTAATTTAGTTTCCCCTCTTTGGAGACACATATGCCTATATTTGAAATACTATGGTTCAACTAAATAATTTAACTAAAGTGAAACAAGTCAACATTAACCATTCACAGCTAAACATAATTCTCCCTTCTCTCCCCCGCTCTTTTTCGGTCTCTCCGGCTCCCTTTATCTCTCTCTCTCTCTCTCTCTCTCTCTCTCTCTCTCTCTCTCTCTCTTTATTAACGTACATACGTGTTTAAAATTTAGGGACATAATTTATAATAATCTTTTTACGCTTCGTTATATTTTGGGTTATTATTTCCATAAATCGATAAAACAGAGGAATGTAAAATGTAGTCGATTATTTGATACCGCAGTGTGGATTGGTCCACTAGTGCACAGATAATTATTCTAAACAGTAAACACAAGACATCAACCATGGCTAGTAGTTGTTGTGGGGTGAAAAAACAAAAACTTAACAACTCGATGCCCTCTATATGTAATGGCAATTTAGCAGGGGGTCATTCTAGTTATCATAAAAATGGATATTCTGTGATCCTTCCAGAAATGTGTTACTTTTGCTTCGATGTTCTTCACAGCCATTTACACAACTATGAACTGCCGAGGTCTGCACCACCCTTTACAAATGAGGCTTAGTGAGTATGACCCATATCGGCACGTCTTTGTTTTTTGTGATTGTATCAACTAATTACCCAGAAAACTTTTATTTTTATGAAAATCTGTCACTACATGTCTCTGAAATAAGAGTTTGATCACCACAAAAACAAAAGAAAGTAAAAGTGAGGTAAAAGTTGTGCTAGAAAAAATATGCCGAGGCTGTCTCATTTTTGCTGATAGGGGTGTCAGGGTGCGACTTTTAGACTAGATCTCTACGTATTTTTCTTTGTTTTCCTCTTGCTGTCGGTCAATGATCTTTTCTGGGCTGGCCGAAATGATGTACTCAAAAGGATGTCCTTCTCAAAATAACTAAATCTACTTTAAAAATCGCACGCCCAAATAAACAAAGTTATACCAAATTGTTTATATAGGCAAGCATCTTTATCTTTTTTTTTTTAGATGCTTCGATATTCATAAAACTAAAAGACCATTCACTCCCTACAACCTATCCAGATACTGTACAAGCTAGAGGATCCCAGAGGGGACAAAGGGGGACGTTTTATAATCCAATTTAAAAAAAAAATAGAAAGAATCATGGCAATCATGGGTAATTTTGTTCTTGAAAATAAAGACTTAAAGTTTTGATCCAATTGAAAATGAAAGCAATTTAAATCGTGAAGTTTCCATAGTTCCAGTCAAGTATCATTTTCTTTATTGTTATTTTCAGCCTGTTGGTGGCTCTTGTCTGTACAACATACATGTTTTATTATTTAGACTTAGAGGGACGATATGGTTACATACATGAAGATTTCATTCATATACACACTCCAAACCCTGCATGACACTTTCTTATTCAATAAATATACATATTTGCTACTAGGTTTGATAAATGTATTAACCACCCCCTGCTTCGTTTGATTGATCTTTAAATACACTGTATATAAAACATTTTTGTTAACCTTAGTCTCTTGCTTTAACTGATTAATATGAATACTGATTGCTTGTGGCTTTTGAATGTAATATTGTATTGTGTCAACATTATATGATTATTCTTCTTTTGTACATGTGATTTAAAATGGAAATTGTTAAGCACACTGAGCATGATTGTTCATGGAAGTGCGCTATATAAATGCAATATATTATTATTATTATTATTTATGAATACCCTGTTTAAGTTGCCGCACTATCACTATATATGCTATGCTTTCTTTTCTCCTCTGCCAGTCCTCTGTTTGTCACCTGGAAGTTGGGCCGAGAAAGGCGACTGCGAGGCTGTATCGGCACCTTCTCCCCCACTTCTCTCCATGGGGGGCTTAGAGAGTATGCAGTCACAAGGTGAGCTCAAAATTGTATATATAGAGTTTGTGTTAAACAGAGGTGAACCATGTTAAACAGAGGTGAACCATGAGTTTTATCTATAGATTATTACTGCTCCATCAAGTGATGATATAGGACCTCCCTAAATCAGTAAACAGCAATGTATACCACCCAGGCCATGTGGGGCCCCATTTAAATTTTTAAAATAATTTTGTTATTCTTAGATGGATGTGTAATGTTAACTTAATACCAACTTTGCTTATTCATACAAAGTGGCTGTGGTCTTCTCCTCATTGTACGAGCGATAAATGTATTAATTTGTTAAATGTGGTACTGTTACCGGTGGTACTGATTTAAGTCATTATTTTTTTTTACACAATTTTGTGCAGTTTTAAAATACTAAAATATAGATACTTACTTTTTACTTTTCAGGGGTAAGATGACAAGAAAAAAGTCTTTTTTTGTGTGTGACTTTTGCATGAAGTTGAACCAACCTTCTTAATAATAAATATAGTTAATAAATATTATGCCATGTAAAATTTTACACATTAAATAAGTCATTAAATACTGTGCGATTGCTTTCATCCCTTAAAAAACATTTTTTTAACTGTTTTTTTTTCCTACCCTCTGCATGGCACAGTGCTATGAAAGACAGTCGCTTTGATCCTATTACTAAGGAAGAATTCCCAAAGCTGCACTGCTCCGTGTCTCTCCTCACTCACTTTGAGGAGGCGGCCGACTATATGGACTGGGAGGTGAGATTCTTATAATCTTATATGAGACAATCAAGCTTTTCTTTAAGCTTGGCCTCAGGCATTTCTTTATCGAAACTTTGGGCGATAAACCCCGCCAGCGACTCAGGCAGGGAATCTGATACCTCCTAATCTTCTCCATACTCCGCACAAGCCGCTGTAAAAACGTCATCCTCGCCACTTTATATAATTTCAAGAAAATGTCTTAAATAATAATATATATATTGCATTTATATAGCGCACTTCCATGAACAATCATGCTCAGTGTGCTTAACAGTTTCCATTATCACATGTACAAAAGAAGAATAATATAATGTTGACACAATACAGTGGTTTAGAAAGTTATTTGAAAGTGTATGTATTGAAAGACTGTTTTTAGTTTGAAAAATTTCTCTCTGTATGTCTTTGACTCTCTCTCTCTCTCTCTCTCTCTCTCTCTCTCTCTCTCTCTCTCTCTCTCTCTCTCTCTCTCTCTCTC
>RQTK01000140.1:3457-26678 GCA_003991915.1 Elysia chlorotica
CTACTACTACTACTACTACTACTACTACTACTACTACTACTACTACTACTACTACTACTACTACTACTACTACTACTACTACTACTACTACTACTACTACTACTACTACTACTACTACTACTACTACTACTACTGCTACTACTACTAATGTGAATGCCACAGTAAAGCTTGGTAAAAATATGCAAGAAAAAATTCCAATCAAAAAACAATTTTACAATCGAGCTAACAATAACACTTTCAATTATTGTATTGGAGCTTAGCCAAAACTGATATGGTATAGGCCCTTTAGCGGGATGACATAAAATTTTACAAAACGTTGCAATGCATTCGTAAAGTTTTATATTTTTACGTGATCATAATTGTAATTTATGAGAAGATGCACCATCACGACGGAAGTCTAAAAATGCGGATGTTTCGGACAGAAACGAATCAGTCACAAATATTTATTTTTGTTCAGCGCACAAATTTAATGCTCACTCAGCACTGTCTCGTTAGAATACTTGGTTAATTTCAAAACCAGAGGATACTATTAAGCTTACCTGAAGAAACAACTAAAACCATGTGATTAAATTGTTTATGTCTGATGAAAATGTTGAGACAAAAGACTACAACGTATACATCAAACGCAAAAACGAAAAAAAAAGTTTACAAAGATGTCTTATTGAGCTTATCACAGCATGAAAGAGTTGTTGTATCTCTCTTCGATTTTAAAGTTATGTCTGATACTAAAGAGGCGTGAGTTTGAGCTACAGAACCGTTCAAATGCATCTGTAATCCTTCAGCTATGTCCATTCCACAACCTCCAAGAATTTCGTGGATTCCCAACTATTATACACAATAATTATTGGCACCAATTGGTTATGGGTTGCTGCAAAATGTCAGAGAAATAAACATTGTGGAACAAAATCATTTCATATGACGCCACAACTGACATTTATTTTGAATAATGTTGCTGATCTTATGCTGGGGAACTGTACTAGGCTACTAACCACTGCGAGGTTTGTAAAGGCAATGCAACAATGATATTTTCCATGATATTAGCGGATATTCCTACAGTATCAAATAAAACTGTTCGGAATAACTCTTAGAGTCAATCTGTTGTCTTGTACATAGCTAAGAGTACATGCAACTCCTAAATCATTTTTGTTGTTTTGCCGCAAAGTTTACTACATCTTTCAGTTTTTTCCCTTCAATTGGTTCTGTACAATGCATGTGTGGTCTGTTTTCAAGTAGCCTTTTTACGGTTCTTTGTTTAGCTTCTTCTGTAGTGGCCGTGTCGTTTGTAACTGTGTGTGTGTGTGTGAGAGAGAGAGAGAGAGAGAGAGAGAGAGAGAGAGAGAGAGAGAGACGCGTTATAGTTCTAGAGCTGTTTTTTTTATATCTCTAGGGTCTTTTTCTTAATAGGCTAACCTGCCGGTTGTAATGTATTGTGTTTTGAGGGGTTTGTTGTAATTAAAAAGTAGTTCACATCCCATCTTTAGTGCATCACTTGTAACTTCGTTTGGATCCAGAGCTTTATTTTTTTGCTCAACTCCTCTAATAATTTGTAATCTCCTTTTTTGAGAACAATGGAAGCTCTTTTGAATAGACCGTTTGGCAAATCGTTTTAGATAATCTATATCAGATTTTGTTTAGATTATCATCCGCAAAATATCTTTTTTCACCCTTGTTTAGAAGTTTCTTTTAGTCCTACTTTCAGTTCCGAGTATTAACGTAACAAATTTTATTGTATTTGTCACTGAGGATAGTTTTTTTTTTAAATAATTATATAAGACGTCCAAATAGGGGTCAATGATACAAGCAGCTTACCCTAGAGATCTAGGATAGAATGCACAAACATGACGTAGCTTGCGTATCGTCGTAAGCCTTCTTATTCTGATATTGTTACGACGAGACGTAAACTACGCCTTGTTTGTGCATTCTACCCTTTGTATTTAATACAACTGTGGTTTAGCAGCGAGAAAGGCGCTTTTCCTCACGATATAAACATCCTCACATGTTCTGCCAAGCACTTTAAAAGAACAGAGAGAAAAATAGACAGCAACTATCACTCGTTTCCCAATATACAAAAATTGAAAAGTCCCACATACACATACCAGTGAGGTGTTTGGTGTCGGAGAAAACAAATCTCCAATACGGCAACGGGATCCAAAGCGGGTCTCAGCCACATTTGACCTCCCGTGCAGCAATTAACTATTTTCATTAATTATTTATAACAATTACCTACTGGAATACCTTACATAAAGTAAGTCAAAGTTGTTTTAAATGTCATTCCCATTATTATATACAATTGTGTGATGGTGTGTGTCTGTGTGTGATGGTGTGTGTCTGTGTGTGTTTGGAAAAAAAAGGGGGGGGGGGGTAGAGATGGATTCTCGCGTTCAAATCTAGCAATCATGACAGGTAGCCTTGTTCCGACTGGGACATGTCAGTGTAGAAGCCCTGGTACCCTAGCTCTGTCTCTTTCTTGGAGCATGTTAGGTTGTCAAACATCAGATTTGGGACACGTACCAAACAAAGACTGGTTGCTTACATTGGTTGCAAAAAAAAACCCAACTAAATTACACTAAATTGAAAATTGCTCCTTCAATTTTTCTCAGGCGCAATATACATTAAAAATGAGTAATAAACAAAATAAATCACTAATATAATGACTTCATTTGCCATTGGCATGTAGACATAGCAAGATAGCTCACTAGACCTTTGGTGTGCTCTACTAACAAATTATCTATTGACATAGAAATATAGATCACTAGGCCTGTGGCGTACTCTATTAGCCATCGGCATGTAGATATATTATTAAGAGCCATTAACATGTGAACATAGCAAGATAGATCACTTGGGTTGTACTAGGCATTGATCACTTGACCTGTGTCAGTTTCTACAACCTTATGATATTTAGAAATAGCAAGATAGATCACTTGCTCTGTGGCGTTCTGTACAGGCCATCGACGTGTAGCCATGGCAGGATATAGAGCACAGGGAAACGAGAATGCACAGAGCTCCCCAAGAACAGCCTTATCCTGATAATTACTGCCCCACTCTCTACCATAAACTGCTACTTAGCAAATTAATTAGGCAAAGCAGTTCAGATTTAATCAGGAGCAATAAAAACAAAGCAATAAAAACTAACCCGGCTTCACACTCGGGTGTAGCCGGCACAGGCGTTCAACATGTATCATCTTACATGTATCATCTGTTGAGGCATAACTCATTCATTTCTGTCCAGAATGTTTCATACAAATGGTACAAGGCTTTCTTATAACTTACTCAATTATATCTTGAATGAACTGCTGATTCGCATGTTCACAATCTTGTTTTAAAACTGCTACGTCTTCTACTTCGGCATAATACTTTGAATCGCTACATGTTCGCTTTTGTGTACCGATAACTTATTCCTTGTATGTAAGAAAATCTACGGAATAAGAGTTTGAGAGTTATCTATAGTATGTTTATTATGCACTAGACTAGTAAAAAAAAAGAAAAGCAGCCCCTTATAATACAGGTCCCTTTTAGGGCATTTAAAATCCATCGTCAGAAAACTTACAGTAAAATAATATATACGCCTATGTCCTATTCGCAAAAAAATTAAGACAATCATGACCTCACGTTCAACACATTCAGACTTTATTAATCGTAATCCTAGAAGATTTAGATTTTGCGGTGCAATCACTGGATGGGAACTGGCAATGTTTGAGAGGGATACTCGGGACTACGCCGTTGGCATCGTACTGACAAAGACCGAAACAGCGTGGTCATGTCTTTTCATGTGCCCGAAGTTTTTTCAGTGTTCTTTCTTTAATGATATTGAAATCCAATTTGGTTTTGGTCTTGAGTTGTTTTAGCATGTCGCCATTTCGTCTGTGTGCTGCTGTCCGTGTTTCTAAGCATTTTTATATAACAGCTTACTTAAAAAGAACACAGTTTCTTTTCATCTGCTTTTGCAATTGTCCATCTTTCACATCCATATGTGATAATGGGGAATATGCAAGATCTTATGATTTTCATTCCAACGTTTCTCAAATCTTTTCATTTTAGCTAGGTAATCGGTTGCTTTTTGGTTGTAGTTGTTGTTTCTCAAAATTCATTGATAATATTTTGTCAATCAAATTAGTGCGTGACCTAGCGTTGGCGGGTAGCCTAACCAGTAGAGCGTTTGCCTAATTTGTTTCTTGACTTGTTGGGTAGGTTTTCTAACATACAACTCAGTAGCTAGATTATATAACCGGCTGATCAATTCCAATAGATTGGTTTGGAAATTTTACTTGCAGCGACAAATAGATGGAGATGGGGATCGTTACCTAATATCGAATCTATCCAAACCAGAAGAGAATGAAATACGACAATTAATATAATTGATTATAAGTTGTATCTAATAAATGAAATCCAGCGATCAACAACTTTAGACAGATCGGGCCCTTGACTAACAGCAAGAGAGAGAACTCTTCAAACCAACCTCAAGATACATGATCTACAAATATTCTGGTAAGAAGTTCGACTCTTAGTTAACAGAACCCTTAATTACGATAATTTCTGTTTTCCTAAATTGTTACTGTATTTGTAACTATTTTAAGGTCAAACGCTCGTTTACTGCCAAATACTTTAAGGTTTGAACATGTCTATTATAAAGTCCACCTCTATTTAATATTTTATGAAATAACTTAAACACAGAATATTTTCATAAATTGTTCGAGTTTTTTTTCCATATAAAATCCGAAGAAGCAAAAAAAAGACCGAAAAAATGAGGGAAACTAAAAAAGGAAAGAAAAATATTAATAGCATTATAAAAAACAACAACATACAATGCAACTTATTTAAAGAAGAGCTATGGAATAAATCACATACCGTGCACCAGCCATTATGTAGTTTTAATCCCTCTCAACGGTTTTGAGAAAACCTGCATTAGCTGCAACCTCGAACAGTTCACAAAAGTCTTTGCACTGGTAACAGGTTAGAATCTGATAATCTTTCCAGAACTAATTCAGTAACCCTGGGCACAAATAAGTATTAAATTATGATGGATCACTATAAATGTCACGGGTGATTCCTCGGAATATGAAATACATTAGTATCATCTAAATTCAAATTCACAGTCACAGTTAAATATTTATATATATAGACAACCAGTTCATGAAAGACCAGACAGGATGCGAGGCCCTGAGGCTGCCACTGCAGAGTGAGCCGGAGTTTGGCGGACTGCAGTGTGAGCAGTTGTCAAAGTGAATAGTCGCAACAATAGCAAAGCTCCGCGCGGAGTGTAGTCGGACTTAACCTATACTTTGTACTTATATATGTGATGTTATCTGCTCCTGCTCCTGTCGCGGCTAGGTCAACAATCGAGAGTTATCTACCCCTGTCCCACTCACGCCTGCTTAATGTTGACTGCTCCCGGATTAGAGAGACGGGAGAGAGATCGAGGGGTAAGAGGGAGAGGGAGAACGAAAGAGAGAAAGAGAGAGGAGTAGAAATGTGAGAGGGTGAGGAAATGATGAGCATAAGCATAAAAACAGACAAATTGGAGAATGAAGAATGCAGCAAAGAAGTGCAGGTGATTGTGGATAATTCTAAATGATGCGGATGTGGGAGTTTTAACTTGCTCACAACGAGACATGTCAGCCCACAGTTTGTTATTTTCAATATCATATTAACCGATGTGTAAAATGTTTACAAACTGTTTTCTCAGATGTGCAAGTTTTTCTCGGCCTACGGAGATCGGAATGGAAAGTGGGACTCTGTCCCACCCTGGCACCCAGACGCTCCTCTTCGTTCTTAGTAATTTAGTTGTTCCATAGCGGTCGTCAAATGCTTCGTTTTACTAAACATGAAGAGTAAACTTTGAGTGCATGTCCCACTTTGTTGTGCAAGTATATTTCCTTCGATTAAAATATAAACATCTTTAAGAATATAATAATGAGTTTTTGATCAGTATTATCTTTAACCTTTTTTTTCAACGAATGTAAAAACATAATTTTAGAGTCTGCTAGACCTAATATTATTTGCTCCATTACCACTCTGGCTGCGCTGCTGTTTCTTTTTTGTTTTGAATTTGGTAGCCTTGTTTTCAAACTTTACTGGTTAGATCTAATATTCCGTTTCGAAACGATTTTTACTTTTAATTTGTATTCTCTAGTTAGTTAGTTTAGGATGTTATTTAATGATGAACTCTGTGACCTACATCAAGAAGCACCCATTAATGAAATATTCTGGTAATGTGACCATGTAGTATCTGGATTTTCTGCTGTCATAGATACAGTTCAACAATAATAGATTGTTGATATGATTGTAAAATTGTACACAAATAGTTTAATTTAAGTGTGATGGAAATCCATTTTATATACTTATTATGAAATCACATGAGTAAAGTACAATTGCCGTCATATAGCTCCTAATGTGATGTCCTCATAATATGTTAACATTTCTTATGATCCCTTTTATTTATTTGTAGTTGATTTCAAGTATTAACATCAATCTTGCAGATAAAATAAATGAATATTATACCACTTAAAAACCTCTTTTTGACAACTATGTGCTTAATAACACATGTAAAAAATATGTATTCAAGCTGTAGGCCTGTAGTTGGTCAATGTTTAGCATATTTTATGCCTCAGAACACCGATTTTTATTTTTTTTTTAATCTAAACATTCCTCAGCTTCTGCTCCCCCCCCCCTTACATAACCCCGACGACAAGGGCTTTGCCCTCAGCCCATCCATAGGCTTTGCAATCATGGAATTATTTAAGCTCACCACACGCCACTGTAGTGCAAGCTGTGAAATATGACTAATAAAATAAGATTTGCTTTCCACTGAAGTCTGCAGTTAGAGCTCGGGTACAAAAAATTGTTGAGAAATATATAAGAAGAGCGAAAGGAAGAGAAAGGGGGCTAAAAGTAGAAAAAAGATAAAATTTAGAAAAAAAAACAGTTTGAGGAGGTAAGAAATCGTAAACTACAGGAATAGAACTGAATTAGCTCAAACATTTTGCTTAATGCTTTAGGATCTTAGTGAGCGTAGCCTTTATTCGTGCAATGGGTTTTAAGTATCATAATAATTCATTATAAAACGCCCATGTTACCAATCGCTTGAAATACCTCTTACCACAGTTACATTAAAAACAGAAACAAGTCAGTTGGAAGTTTCTTGCCACAATAAACAGTTGGCCTTCAGGATTCATTAAGCGGACATTAACTTTTTCATACTTCTTTATTTCAAACTAAAAAAAGCATGCATACTAGCTTTAAAGGAGACAAAACTAAACAAAACACACATACACACACACACACACACACACACAAAGCAGACCATTTCCAACCATGCGATGCGTAGAAATGAAGAGTGATAGTTCATTGATTCATATAAATGACTTTTTACGACCCGGTGGCTGTGTTCATGCGTTTTTCTTTTTTTTTTCAATCGCTCCTGGTTGTGCCGGTGACAAGAAAATTTGATTGGCTGAGATAGAAGACCTGCTAGCCCCGCTCTTTGCTGTATCACAGCAGGAAAAATTGTGAGACCCGTTCATGAGTGAGCCGCGGTTTAGCTGACGATGGACGTCAAGAAAACAAGAAACTTTGCTTGCTTTTTTTCTGTAACCATGTATATTCTTTATTAATTCTGATAAAAATAGGGAATAGAAATACACAATGTGTACTAGTTTGGATTGTAAAGTAGCCTCTTGTGTGTTGTGATAGCATGAAACTTCTACCTCTCTTAATGATGGTTTTTTAACTCCCTTCCCAAAGAATAGTCGCTTGGAACTGGCTAGAAACTTGCTACGGCTCCTTTTCTTGAAGCGCTTTCTCATTCGTTGTGTTGCACTTCATCAGTCAGACGATGGGTATTAATTTCACCAAAAGTGTGAGAAGTGTATTTTCAATATTGCAGTTTCAACTCACTTTACATTATTTTCACTGCAATTAACATTGTGAATAAACATTGTCTGTGAACACCTACCTCTATACCAGCAGGACTAACAGCCCAAGTTTTTAGACGCTGGGTAGGTCTACCAATAGCGCCGAGCAACCGGCCAAAACAAGAGGGACCCAAAAATGATTGGTCAATTGATACTTGATGTTGCAGCGAAGCTCAGTGTATACTTTACAAAAAAATCATTAAAGTAAAGCTAGATATAGTTGTTGAGTTGTTGAGTTGGTTTAACGTCCAACATCAGCACTATATAGGCTATATTGTGGACCGGACCCAAGACTGACGTCTGACAATTTTATGTGCTGCCGCACACGAGACAGGACGGGGATACCATGACTCATGTCACATTAAACTGACACCGACCCAACCAGTTGGGAGCGCAATCGCCAGGTCTGGAACCCGGACCTTTTGCATCGGAAGCCGATGTTCTACCCCAGGTCCACCGCGCCCGCCACTAGATATAGTACAGCTTTAATATTACAAAACTGTATAGCGTGCACAACTATGTAAAAAAATGTTGAAATGTTGAGGGAATATGCTATTCAATTCTGCTGGCGTACACAGTGGTAGCAATCCTCACTGGCTGCGGCTGCCTGACACGCATCAACATGTGCACAGGTTTTACCAAACAGTTTGTTTTATCGCTATAGCAATAAAACCAACAGTACTTACCGGGAACAAATGTATACAATTATAAAAAGGAAAAAAAAATATGAATCTCTCTTACAACGTATGCTAACACAAGTGTGCGTCTTTTAGAAACATCCTTTCAATTATAGTACGTAGTTGCAGATTTCACGATGCAAAAATTACCGTGGAGGCAGCAATATTGGACATCATTTGAATCACCAGAGAAGAAAGATCTACCAAATTGGTACCAAGGGAGGGCCGTGTACTTGATTCTGGGACAGTGCATTAGTCAAATTCAGATACGCATCAAGTGTAACTATGTGAAGGGGTGCCAACTGTCATTTAATCAAAACAATTTTGTGTGCGCTGACAGAGCAAATTATGTCCTATCCAGATCCCTGAATTATTAGTGTTGGTGTGAGCTTTTAAAATGTACAATGCCACCGAGTATCCAAAAACAAAAATTAGAGTGAGGCATCCAAAGCCAGGACATCGGAACTGGTGTGGCGCCAGCCTTAATTTGGCATCAATAGTTTGGCACTGTTTAACTGTGATGGAGTATAATCTGTGAAGATGAAAGGATGGTATTGTAATTTCCATGGGGTGTATATTGGACGTGTGGCAGTCTACAGTGTTCAATTATGAAGTAATAAATACTAGTGATCACCTGAACAGCGGACCTATACGTGGGCCAGACTCAACATACTAATTGCTTTTTGTTGCTTCTGTTTTTCGTGCCAAAATGGTGTACGGATATTGAATGTAGATAGATCGACAGAACGCTCATGTACAAACCATTGGTACCGTTGATATAGGAGAAAAAGGCGTGTATTCATTTCACAAAAAGACTTCATCGTTTATTAGTTTAACCTATTAATCCAAAGCCTAGTTTATCAATCGGTAAAATAAATAAGGCAAGCAGTAATTCGGCCTCTCCATTAGGTACAAACCGCTGCAAACGTATATTAATGGAATGACTTGATTAAGTCCCTGTAAGCCGTAACAAATGTTTTGAGAGAAACGTAACTGTACAAACTAGAGCGTTAAAGGTATTGAGAGAGCATAAATGAGTGAATGTGTGCGTGAGAGAGAAAGTAAGAGAGAGAGAGAGAGAGAGAGAGAGAGAGAGAGAGAGAGAGAGAGAGAGAGAGAGAGAGACAGAGAGAGAGAGAGAGAGAGAGAGAGAGAGAGAGAGAGAGAGAGAGAGAGAGAGACAGACAGACAGACAGACAGACAGACAGACAGACAGACAGACAGACAGACAGACAGACAGACAGACAGACAGAGACAGACAGACAGACAGACAGACAGACAGACAGAGAGACAGAGAGACAGAGACAGACAGACAGACAGACAGACAGAGAGGCAGAGAGACATAGAGGGGTTGAGAGAGTTTGAGAGAGTTTGAGAGAGTTTGAGAGAGGCGAGGTGAAACAGAAAACATTTCTTTTTGTCAAAAGTGCTTGCTACATTGAAACCTCTCTTACACAAACGTTACCAGATTTTTTATTTAGTGTTTGATACGGATCCGAGTGAGTGGAGCCAAACGAAAAAAAAGCAACAAAAATCAAAGAGAAAGGATGAATTACAAACTATTGATTAATTTAAAATGCATACGGCTGAAATCCCAATGGACTATCGACTGTACAAACTTTGTGTGCATGTATTCAAATGTCATGACGTTACAGTAACGCAGAAATTAATTTCTAATGAAGTACTGTAATCTTCAACGTCGCCTAAGTCTTCCACCATTGTCACACCTGCCGTAAGTATTAGGGTATCGGCATGTACAGCATGGCGTTTGTACAATTCTATCAGGAGATAACACAAGGCATTAACAATTTAGTCCTGATTGGTTCGGGGTGTAAATGAAACTTCTCAACAGCGGGTCGGAGCACTCCATCTCAACTGACGCTTATTGAATGTAAGACCCCTGAGCTTATTCTCCGTGTCTCCCTAGTGGCTTTTTTCCTATTCGACGGATCAAGCGTATTTAAACAACTAATAACATATGTTTCAATTGTTTTTCTCCTTTAATAAATAACTTAGCAAAAGTCTTGAAGCATAGCTGCTCGTAATTAAATCTTCAACTAATAATGTAAACATAGTTCATTACAAAGAGAAACCCGTCCAAAAGTTTTTCTATTTCTCACCTAGCCACAGATCCTAACTATAATTATTACTTAAACACGGGTGTGCCACTTGTGCTGGCAGTCTGGCTTTTACGATGGCAATGGCTGAGTTAGTGGTCTATGAGCATATACATCTTTTTTTTTTTTAATCTCATTTTCATCTCTTTCTCTCTTTTTCTATATCTCTGTGCTAATATTTTCTCTACTTTTTTCTGACTTGCTGTCTGTCTGTCTGTCTGTCTGTCTGTCTGTCTGTCTGTCTGTCTGTCTGTCTGTTGGTCTGTCTTTTTGTCTGTCTGTTTGTCTGTCTGCCCATTCCGCTGTCTGTCCGTATATATGTATGTCTCTGTCTCTCTGTCTCTCTTTTACGTCCGCTCGCTTACTGCCACACTCTGATTTAAAACGTGCTACTATATGCAACCACGGAAGAAAACAATTATTACCTTTAATAGTCACTGTTTAGTAAAGTCAACAATTTCAGTAACCTGCCAAAGTATGAGAAGTTCAATAACACATGCACAAACAAACTACACAAAACAACGTATACCGAAATGTAACAACCAAAGCACTTTAATAACAACACTTTTAAACCAGCCATTGTAAAATGTGCGACAACCTGTGACAGAACATTGTAAACAGCATTAACCTTTGATAAAGTATGGTAACCCGCATCTAACTCTCAATGCATGTGGGAGAATATTGATCTTTCATAACATCTAAACAACTGGGGCAACCTATAACAACATGCCACACCTTTATTAACCGGATGATCTGTCACAACCTCTGACGACACTGGCACACATGTTCACCTTGCCAACATCTAAATCAAACGTCATCCTCACAAACTGAAAAGATGATGTCAACTTTTATACAAGAGCAGCAGAACTTTGAGGTCAAGTTTTGTTCCAACTGGCGCTAATGGTATATCATTGGTCTTCTAATAGCCATCGGTCAAATATTGATTTGTCCTTTTTCGTCCCCGCCTCTTTGGAGGGTGTCAATATACTGTGCCTGGTCTAGACAGGAGTCTGGTACCCACGCACAAATCCTGTGTGGGCAGCACGTGTAATTGCCAGACATTAGTTTTCTGGCCAAAATAATTCTTTGCTGTTGACTTTGAACATCAAAAACCAACTCAAGTTATGCCACGTTGTTCTATGTCTATAAAACCAGGTCTACCTTACCGACGGTCCAAACTAAACTGGATCAAAGAAATTGTATAGTCCTGCTGGTTCTGAAATAATCGCCATGTGAATACGTTTTAACAAGTGAGGCTATGTAGAGCATGGTGAATGCTTCTAAACTGCATTTATGAATTTAAACTTTCACTGCGGTTAAAATATAACAATTTAGTTTGTAGTTAAACGTGTTTTATAACGAAATCTAATATGATTGAATTATATTTCATTGGTATATTTATAATGGTTATTTTAATTATTTTACAAAGATCCGTATTTTGATCTTGTCGCTACTTTTTCCGCGTTTTCCTCCATTTCTTCTTTTTTTTTTTAAAGTGCGCAAATAAAAAAATTGCTTTTGAGCGGCATCGCATTGAAAACACCATGTCATCCAATCTGACCCGTTGGCGAAACAAATACGTTATCAGAACACAAACTAAATCGTGGAGGTTTTCTTTCAACTATATCGACAATATAGTATTACCCGATCGTCACCATGGGCCAGAGAATGTGTAACTCTATCACAACGCAAATCGCGGAATTTCACCCTTGAGCGGTATCGATATTAGGTCTACAGTATTAACCGTGTAGCCCGATACACTACTTTTCAAGACTAAAATAATCATGACATCACAGAAGGATGGAAAGTGTCTAAAGAGTACGAGAAACTACATAATTTTTTTACTAGTAGCCTATACTTAACAGACTCACTCACATTCAACAATATACTTGTACCTAAAGGTACATCTTTATTCTCTATCTATCTTTCTCTTCTTCTCTACATATCTCTTCTTTCTCTTTCCCTCTCTTTTTGTCTTTATTTCTCTCATCTCTCGATCTCTCTCTCTCTCTGTCTTGTCTCTTTCTGGCAGTGTGTCTCTACTTCTCTCTACCTCTTCTTCTTCGCTCTTCTCTTCTCTTTTTTACCTTTCTCTTTTCATTCTCCCTTCCCTCCTCCACATTCTCTGTTCATCTATCTCTGTGTCTGCTTGTCTGTGTGGTGATAAACTTCATATTATCTCTCTCTCTCTTTCTCTCTATCTTTTCTCACATTTCCAACTCTTATTCTCCCTTTCTCCCTCCCCTCACACTTCCACCCTGCTAGGACAGACACTCATGCATCATTACTGCTCAGGGACACTCTTGCAACAAAAAAGACATCATGCAAGAAAGTCATGAAATAATCATGAGAGACCGTCTTGCACTCAGCCAGCTCCTCTGTGAATCCAGCACACGCCACGAGGGACTTAAGCTGCCTCCCACATCATCAAACTCCGTGCCCACCCCCACCCCAACCCCTTCCTTCCCCCAATCCCTAGCTGTCCAGATCTTCCCAGCCTCTCACCCAAACTGTGTGTCGGCCTGGGTGGGTGAGTATCAAACTATTGGCGGTTCACAACCAATCAAAAAATAAGTAATTTGAAAACAAACAGCAAAACCAAACAAACGACAACGATTCCACTGGGTATAGCGGTTCTAGATCAAGAGACCCACTTTAGCTGTAAGATGGTAGTGGTCGGTAAAATTAGTAACAATTGTATGGATTTAGACATTCTAGATAATTTTATGAGAACTTCATCAAATTCAAGACTCTGGTGAGAGCAATGATCATTCACATCCATCCGCACTCACTCATTCATTTTGAACACATGGTGCATGCCATAAACTTTTATGGAATTTGTCATTATTTCAGCATTACAGAAACTCAGAACGCAGCGCAAAACCAGTCTTACGGATTCAAGTAAAGGTCCCCTTTTTATCAGTTTTACAGTACCAGAATTAAATTTTGGGTCATTGAAATATCTCGTTTCCAAAGGCTTCGATACTTTAAAAGTCGATTTAATACTCATCACATTTTTGCTGTGCAGGCGTTTAGTAGTAAATCCTGAAACCGAATACACGACCGTCTATTTTTTTTTCAACTTTTTGGACTTTTTAAACTAAAAGCCATTATTTGTATATAATATCCACCAAAGCGTTAAATCATGGTAAAAGTATTGTTCTCGGCGCGCTGATTTCAGCTATGTAGCATTTTCAGTCATTTACTGTTCCAATCCAAAACTGTGAACAATAAATATTTAAAGGGTAAACATTAGAACAATTTCGTGGCTTGAAAGTTTTCAATAAATCATTGTAATACATGTCTGTTGCAGTGACGAAACAACTGTGGTAATGTGTCTGGGGAAATGCATGGGTTCGCAGATCAGAGCCCTGAGCATTATCACCGCCAGGATGCCTGGTCGATCTGTTAGAGTGGATTCGTGCGTGTTATGTTGAGTGTGTACAGAAACAAGAGGGACAGACAGATAGAAAATGGGATACAAGATTGGCACAAAGTTAATGACGCATCACATGACAGGAAAAGAGAGAGAGAGAGAGAGAGAGAGAGAGAGAGAGAGAGAGAGAGAGAGAGAGATAGAGAGAGAGAGAGAGAGAGAGAGAGAAAGAGAGAGAGAGAGAGAGAGAGAGAGAGAGAGAGAGAGAGAGAGAGAGAGAGGGAGAGAGAGTGAGAAAGAGAGAGAGAGAGAGAGCATGTAGCAAAAAGGGAGGGGGGAGGAGGGAGATAAGAAAAGAGACATGCAGATAACGTGAAAGAGAGATATAGTGGAGTGGAAAAGATGACGAGATTTCAGTATTCATTTTAATTCTTATCACACACTTTAGAATATCTCAAGCAATTTATTTGTCTGTATCTCCATCTAACTGGAATTAGCAACTGAACGTTTCTGCAGATATTAAGACGAACGTCTACCAAACAGTATTGTATAATGGGTTTCAAGTTACAATAAACATTACTTAACTGGAAACATTACATCGATTTCCTTCGGTTTTGCTGGTTTTCGTTATGTATAATGGGTTTCAAGTTACAATAAACATTACTTAACTGGAACTACTGGTTGGGTCGGTGTCAGTATAATGTGACCGGCTGAGACAGGAGTCATGGTATCCCCACCCTGTCTCGTGTGTGGCAGCACATAAAATTGTCAGACGTCCGTCTTGGGGCCCGTCCACGATATAGTCTATAAGTTGCTGACGTTGGACGTTAAAACCCAACCAACCAAACCAAACCAAACTTAACTGGAAACATTACATCGATTTCTTTCGGTTTTGCTGGTTTTCGTTATGTATACCTTCAATCTTATTTCTGTTTTTTTTTAGAGTAACCCAGTTGAATAAAAAAAGCATATATCAAAGTTATTCCTATGATAAGGCATTTTTTGAAAGCTCTCCAGAAAAAAGCAATTCTTTGGAGTGGGCTTTAAGACTTTCCACCTCAGATCAATACTTCGGGCTTTTTATAGATATTTTCTGAAATCGTTTTATCATTTATCCTGTTTATTCAAATTTGTTGGATTATTGTTTTGGAAGCTCATTTCGATATTACATTTTTGTCAAGTGTGTCTAAATGCAATTTTTTCTTAGAATGCATAAATAGTGTTGAAAGGATCTGTAAATATATTGTCTTTACTCACCGTATACGATACTTCCTTGAACCTAGGAGAGATCTTGGTTTTCCGTAATAAATGATTACTTTTGTCTTTGAGCAATTAAATGTCTCCATCGATGAATTCCTCTTCACCCTGGACGTTGCGTTGTTCTGTACATCTTACTGAACCTGTCTATTTAGCTATTCGTGTTCAAAGTTGAGCCATGACAACAGAAAGAACAGACCACTTCTTTTCATCAATACTGATTGGCAGCTTGGGAAAAGCAAAAATTGATCAAATTGCCACCAGCAGCAACATAATTATGAGAGAGAGCGAGAGAGAGCGAGAGAAGGGGGGGGGGGGAGGGGCGTTTAAAAAAGAAACAAAAAAATCAATGTAAACAAAACTTTTTAGATATACACAGCACCTTTAGTCCACGTATTCAAAGAAGAAACCAATGTCTGTTCTAAGCTCATGTTATATCGATTTTTAACATGTAGCATGATGTCTGTAGACATAACTGCATGTGTGCAACACTCAGGCTTGACTCAATCTTCTCACTGTAAAGCGAAATAATTAAAGATTAAATTAACGTAGTGTACTCACCCGACAATGAAGTAGAGAATGGATTCACTGAGCCAACTTGCTGAAGTGGTAGGCATTATAACTCCAGGTCATGTCATATTTTCGTGACGACATAGATCTAAGATAGAGCCTTTTATTTTTTTTGATAGACCGCAACAAAATGCAGCGTTGCCAGTTTCTTAATATCCCAACACCGAGAAAACCGCTTTTTTAGCTCATGAACTGAGAGACAACTAAGTTTTCTAATGTGTTAAAACTAATTTCTAGTTGTGTAGACTACACAAGTGTCTAGTTGAACAGACTAAACTGTCTAGATTCAGAGTTTTGGCCTGTAGTTCGAGCGATAATTCCGAGCATAACAGTCCTCTAACGTAGTTAGCGAGAGACGGAGGGGAGTTGATAACCACTGGCGGAATGGCTGGCACTTTCTCCAGAACCTCACTGTGAGCATGAGATATTGATGGTCTCGACAGCACTGACCTATAGAACCATATCCACCTCTAATGCTCTGATATTATTCCTCCTATAGGGAGCGTAGTTCTACTTCTGGGTTTGTGGGTAAGTTGATGGTTCAGAAAAGGCAGAGGGGGAGGGGGGTGAGAGGACGGATAAACTTATGAGTTCGGAATGGAGAATAATGCATTAGCCTAATTATACTGTTTATGGCACAGCGACCGTGTGAGGTATGGGCCACTAAGCCCTTGCTCACTCAGTTTTTTTTATTTTTTAGGATTGTCATTCCATGCCCCCCCCTCCCCCCACGTACCATTTTTACCCTTATTCCTACCTAATTTAATTTATAAAGACTCTTCTTAACAATCAATGTTCTCTCCCTCCAACTTTATCTTTCTCTTGTTGGTTTTCCTATCAGTTCCTCTACTTGTCTGTCGCTTTCTCCCTCACCCCTCCTCTCTCTCTCTCTCTCTCTCTCTCTCTCTCTCTCTCTCTCTCTCTCTCTCTCTCTCTCTCTCTCTCTCTCTCTCTCTCTCTCTCTCTCTCGTACTACTTTCCGATATCTGTATCCGGGAGTAGTAAGGCCTGGGCAGGACGTCCGGTTTACTTCCTGGTATTGAAGATCGTCGCGGCATCGGGTTCCAGTTACGATGCTTGCATAATGCCCCGTCCATATAAACGTGTCCGCAGCAGTATGTTCCCGCGGTACTCAATGTTCTCACTGAACCTACTGCGGGGGGTGTCCGAGTATCTGGCGGTATATCCAGAGGGGTCTAAAACCCAACGACTGAGATGGCGGACGAGGACTCTAGACCAGACCAATGGATTTCGCACCACTGCCTTGTGGTTTCCACCAGGGGGTGTAAAGGCTTGGGGGGTAAAACCTAAAAAAATCTGGAGTGGAACCCCTAAGGCAGTTAATTGTCTCCTTTCTGGCAGCCCCTGCAACCAACCCGGCACCAAGCGTAAAGCTATGCCTTCCCTTGAGTCTGTCGGCACAGAAAAGAAGGGGACACTATAACTTGGGCAATACACTAGGTTTCCATATTCTTGCGCTGGCATGCGCCATGGAGAAGTCACAGCGAGAGCACAAACAACTGGCGTAGATTAGGACTCCATGGGTTGTCCTCGTCGGTGGAAGGGACCACAGGTCAGCTACCGCCCGCCCCCGACCACGGCCTGTTTTAGAAGGTGCCTAGGGTTCAGAGCTTCCATCTCACCATGCAGATCGCCAAAAAGTACGTGCCCAACACAAAGAACATTAAACGAAGACTCCATCTTTTCCAATAGTAAGCTGGAATGAAAGAACAACGAGAACTGGACTTACCGATGATCTTCATTTTATCGATGATGACTGTTAGAAAGACCGCAGTAATGGAAGGGAGGTCAGTGAACATGTTGGTTTTGCCGTAAGAAAGTCTCTAATCTGATTGATTGAGCCTCCTTCGAACGGCACAGAGATAGTTCTAGCATTAAACCTCTCAGCCACACAAAATCCTGTCAACCTTATTTCAGTCAACGCTCCAATAATACAGACCTCAGCTGAAAGTAAGAACCAATTGTAGGAGTCACTGGACCTCACCCTAAGCAGACTCCCACCAACAGAGCAAACGTTTCTCTTGGGTAGGCGCAGACGGTGAGTCTTAGCCATCTGTATTGGATCATAATGGAATTATAAATATGTATGAGAATTGTCAGAGACTGTTAGAACTGTGCTCTTTCTCCAAAAACTCTGTGCAACCAATACATTCTTTGATAATAATAACAGGACATACACCGACAACTCTCTGGTTGCGTCGAAATAAAGATAGTTCCAAAGACACTAAAACGAAGCCCCAGCCAAGAATCAACACCGCCAAGCTAGCCTTTCCCGATAAAAGCCTTGAACTCAACATGGACCTTGGTGAGATTCTAGGCACCGCTCAAAACACTGGCGAGGATAATGCAGAGAACATGACTACGAGCCGACTATAGAGGAACTTGGAAAAGCAATTGATGCTCTAGCCAGTAATAAGGCCCCAGGTGAAGATGGTATTCCGCCTATCATCACCAAAAGCGGCAAACTAACCCTTCTCCAGTCACTCTACTCCCTTCTATGCTACTGCTGGGTGAAGGTAAGGTGTCCCAGGACATGCTAGACGCCACGATCATCCCGGTCTACAAAAATAAACGTCACCGTAGAGGTTGTAACATCTACAGAGGGATCTCACACTGAGCATCGTAGACAACGTCCTTTGCTGCGTTGTCCTGGCCCACTTAACTTGCAGGTCCTAGTGGAACGCATATACCCAGAGTCTCAACGATAGACATGATCTTCTCTCTGCGTCAGCTACAGGAGAAAATTAATGTAGTGAACAGCAGATGCCCCTCTATGTGGTATTCATAGACCTGACAAAAGTTTTTGACCTTGTTAGCAGGAAAGGGCTTTTCCAGCTGCTTCAAAAGATAGGTTGCCCCCCTGTCCAAAGCTAGTTAGCATCATTGCCTACTTCCATGTCGATATAAAGGGCACAATCAGCTACGATTGGGAACTCTCAGAACCCTGCGCAATGCTGAGTGGTGTAAAACAGAGCTGGTCATGTCCACGGAATGAGTGATGTAAGAGTGCCAAAACAAAGCGTGTATGGTTTAGTTGCCTGTGGTAGTCGTCCAACTGATCTACCAGCTCTACACTACAGAGATGTATGCAAGCGCAGCATGAAAGCGACAGGAAGCAGTGCAGACTCATGGGAAAGCATTGCAGGAAACAGAAGTGAGTGGAGGCAAGCAGTGGGCCATGGAGTCAAAACTGGCGTAAGAGAAAGAATCCAACACCTTGAGGAAAGGCGAGCCAAAAGAAAGGAGAGAAAACCAGACCAGTCCTCCCACTCTCTGCCCCCAACAAACATAAGTTTGTCTCTGACAACTTCGGACGTGACTGCCATGCACGGATTGGACGCCTGAGCCACTGACGACAGAGACGGAGGGATGCCTACTATTACTGTATTTGTGCTTATTGTCGTTTGCCCTCACCTCTGTTTATTCTTGTCTAAACCATTTTCTCTATAATTTTCTTCACATCCAATAATAATGCTCCTGTTTTGCAATGTGTCTTTATCTATGTGTGGGGTCCCCGCCCTCTGCTTGTCATCAACCCTCCTCACTCTATCTCTCTCTCTCTCTCTCTCTCTCTCTCTCTCTCTCTCTCTCTCTCTCTCTCTCTCTCTCTCTCTTCCCTCTCTTTCTTTGTCTCTCTTTTTCTTTCTTTCTTTCACACACATTCTAACTCTTTCAATTTCTTTCTCTTCCCCTCTATACCCAAATCCAAGTGTTAAGCGTCAGTCTGGTATAAAACAAAGCTCAGACGGCCAGTTACATGAGCATATGCCTGGTCGACTGAGCATGATAAGATCGATTCGCGCATACTGGTCTGAGTGAGTGAGCTGGAGTGCGATAGTAAAGTGAGTTCTTACAGTCCAAAGTCAGCAGCAGTTACACGTGTTGCCACACACCGACTGCTGGAATACCAAGACTCTGACCTAACCAGTCACGTTATACTGGGGCCGACGCAACCAGTAGGGGATTGTCGAAATGGGGAAAAAATACATGTCTTATAGTGAATTTCGAACCGGGGATCTTCCAATTTCGGGAACAGCGCTTCACTACTTACGCTAGTTTGCTTTGATGATGATGATGATGATGATGATGATGATGATGATGATGATGATGATGATGATGATGATGATGATGATGATGATGATGATGATGATGATGATGATGATGATGATGATGATGATGATGATGATGATGATGATGATGATGATGATGATGATGATGATGATGATGATGATGATGATGATCCTGTTGTGCATGATGTTGAGAAGGTTCTTACCCTAACTTTTATAAATGATAAAACAATTTTCAAGTTAAAATAATGGAAAGACCTAACATTTTTATGACACAAACAGTGAAATGGGGCTAGTCGAAATCGGATAAAAAATATTTTGTCGATTGTGGGTTTCGAACCGGGGACCGTTGTTCGATCGTGAGTTTCGAACCGGGGCCTTCTGTTTAAGAGTAAGTGAGAGGTGAAGGTTATCAGTCATTGACAGGGTTTCCTTAGTTCACATCGTCTGGTCGGTTTGGATTGATCATTGCTCATGAGTATTGTATGACATCTCGGGCGGGGCCTGTCAATTTCTGCTTGATGGACACCTACGTGTCAGAACCAGGTACCACACAGTGGGCGCACCCTGATGTTCTGCCATCTCATTGATATTTGAAATGAAAATAAAGTCGTGTGGTGACAGCTGCTGACATGCTGATGGCTTTTAAATTATTTCAAGCCATTGAGAAAGTCGAATTTGGTTTAGGCTTAAAACTATGTTCCAGGCTTACAGCAAGGCTGCCTTCTATTTTCGGAAACCCTGAGTTACAGTAATCATGATGTGATTTTGTAAATCGCATATCTATCAGTGGATCAAGAGTAGTAAGTGGCTAGTTTAAAGGTAAAAGAAAAACTAAGGTATAATCTATTTCTTTCTATATCTCCCCATCTCTCTGTTCACACGTCATCTCAACTCCCGAAAAAAACTCATTGGTTGTGACAGTCCGACTCTTGGTAGAACAGATATGTAAAATAGGGATTTGCGGTAAATGAACCAAAATGCACACACATTTAATGATGTCAAGGAAGAAAAGGAGATGTTATGCTGTGCTATTTCTCCCAGAAGTAAAACATTAAAAAAAATTAATATGCCCCCCCCCCCAATCCAGATGAAAAATAGTTATAGTCATTTTTTAAACAGTGGACACAAAAAACAAAAATGAGTCTTTTAGAATTAATAAATTCATTATACTGACACCGACTAAACCAGTTGGGGGCCTACGTACCACATGTGTCTAGTCGTTATAGCCAGAGGCTTACTTTTTTTAAACAAAGAAAAAACACAGAATAAAACAAGAAGTGATAATATCTCCTTAGTTAGTAAGTACAAAATAGAAGTTGATTTAGAGGCAGAACCTACAATGTATATTAACCCATAGTCTGATGTATAATTTTACTTATTTCGTGTTTATATTGACCCTTTTGTCTTAATTATATCCCTTCTAATGCCATCCCATCAATCAGGATAATAATTGTCTCTTATTATGCTTGTTAAAAATTAATTTAGTTATCATTCTACTCATTTATTTATCAAAGACTGCAACTCCTAGCCAGCATATGTTTAAAAATCTGTGAATTTGGCTAAAGAAACTATTTTTAGGTAAACATAGAGGAAGAGATGGGAGATCGGAGAGGAATGACTCAGAGTGAGGTTAATACATATATAATTGTGTGTGTGCAGAGACAGAGAGAGAGAGAGTGAGAGAGAGAGAGAGAGAGAGAGAGAGAGAGAGAGAGAGAGAGAGAGAGAGAGAGAGAGAGAGAAGGGGGGAGGGGTGGATTTCGGCTCGGATAATTGAAAGGGAAGTAACTGCAGAAAAATCTTTGTCTTGGCGTTTATAAAATGCACTCCCTTGTGTTATTGAAAACCTTAGTCACAAAATAAAGATAGACACTATCGCTATTTGTAATTCTAACGTCATAGATTTTAGTTTACGTTGAGAAAGCCGAACTTTCACACACCGAACTGCGCGGCGAGCACCCACTTCATTAAAATAATATACCCACATGTTCCCCATCAACTCTTGAAACAAATTTTGGTAAGATATTTTTTTAAACAAGCTAGTAACTTTGATCATATCTGTTTTCAGTTAAACAGTCACTCGCTCACAACGCTAGCGTAGTATACAATGACATTGTTGCACGCGCTACAATGCGTTTTCATACTAAGCCTTCTTGTCTTAGCTTATTGGTTTACTCCTGGGTGACATTTCTCTTGCTCCGTCCCTTGACGTTGTCCACGTAAACTAGGTAAGGACGTCCTCCACTGCTCCTGCCTTAGATCTCTCCCTGTAGAAAATCGTTCATTAGCGTGGATTTACGTCTCCAGGTGTTTCCAAAGAATTCTAATTTTCCTTTTTGTTTTACAACGCCTACAAAAAGTCTCAGTACATTTAATCCATTAGGTATATTCTGGTCTGCTTTTTTCTGCCAGGACTACCCACATAAAATATTTCATTATTTTTAGTTGGACCTGTTTAACGTCAAAGAGGTCAGTATATGTGGTGTTCCATCCACTTTTTGCTTTTTAATCTTGGTATAATAACTGCACAAGTGCGACGAGGTGGGTTGAGAAAGTCCATGGTTGTAATGAGAGTGTCAAACAATTGAACATGATTCAAGCTCTCATAATGCATATTTTACTGTATTTAATGGAAATTATAATAATGTTCCTTTTTGATTTTCCGGAAGTTCCCTTATATCAAGACCTGGAGGGCCCATTAACACTGTACCTCTACTGGTGCTGACTCCATCCTGCTCCTCTGCCACCTCCTGCCCTACCTTTGTTTTTAAACTGTCCAGCAAAATGCACGTTTGGAATGACTGTTCGTTGCTGTCGCTCTGTTGTTGTTGCAGTTTTTTTTTGTTTCGTCACTTTTGTGCAAAATAACCAGCTCGTTTGTTCCAGTATTCTGATCATTGATAAAGATATTTCATACTTTGCAGGAAAGTACATGTACTGCTTGAAAGGCTTTGTGACAACCCATTATCACCAGATATAATTATAGTGATTTTATAGTCCTTTTGGTTTACCACTCTTAGTTAAATAATGATTTTTTTCCTACTTCGTGCCTCAATGGATCCGGCTCTGTGGGTTTTGTTTTTATATTATTATTATTGTTATTGTTATTATTATCATCATCATCATTATTATCATTTTGATTATTATTATTATTATTATTATTATTATTATTATTATTATTATTATTATTATTATTATTATTATTATTATTATTATTATTATT